>JAKTTV010000048.1:0-37172 GCA_030581635.1 Clavispora carvajalis | reverse complement strand
GAGTGGTCCTCGGAACCTTGCAAGTCAGCCAAGCAAACCTCGACGACACGGCCCTTCAAGCCATCGGCGGCGTTCTTCAAACCGGTGGACTTGTTGATCAAAGTCTTACCAACGTTTCTGTTCTCGAAGGTAGAAGGAGCCTTGATGTCAAACCATTCCTTTCTGGCGAATGGGTCGACGGCCTTCTTCTTCAAACCTTTCTTGCCCTTGGACAATCTCTTGTTCTTACCAACAGCCATGATGTTCTGTACTAGGAAGAGTTACTATGGAAGATTTTTTTGAACATTTTTTTCAATTTTTTCCTAGCGCGGGTGCGACCATCTCCGACTGGGCTCCTGTAGACAAGGCGGTCATTCGCACGACAGTTAATATCACGTGTATGGGGCTAGAGCCCTAGAGAATTATCTCATTGGGCGCTTTCTCGATCAAATGTCTCTTTGCGAGGACAGTGGCTCCCATTGCCAGAAATTGCATCTGAAAAACTGCTTGAGGGGGTGCATGGAATCTCTGAAGATATGTCGTGACGGTAAGCAAACCATGTATGATCCTGGCCATTCACTGTTCGAATAGCGGTGCAGGACAGCTTCCTGGTTATACTTACGCTTCATTCGATGGGTGATATTACTGTCTCTCGGGTAACTGAACTTTGCTAACTCATTACATAGATGCACCGGTGAGATAATTGTACATGTATTCACCATTTAATCTTATGGTTTTCTCGGTGGCCAAGTAAGGCACCACTTGAGTCGATGATATGCTCGACTCAAAAAAGCCGAGGCGTCTAAGAAGAAAAGAAGAGTCAGTGAAGGTAATCAGACTTTAATTCTAATGTGCAAGGTTTTCTACAACTGTTAGTTCGGGGGTTCTAGCAGGTGGGCGTACCCCAGAGATATGAAAGTCACATGACCAAGCCGCGTACTAAAAGTAAATATGGCCGTGGCCTGTAATCGACTAAGACCATGGACCAAGACGACCAGAATAATCAGTATGTTTCAACAATTCACACCAAACAAATATATCCCTTGCTAACCAAAAAAGAGTTGCTCTCAAAATTGGTCTCATAGGAGACTCTCAAATCGGCAAAACGTCGTTGATGGTTAAGTACGTCGAGGGTTCATTTGACGAGGACTACATCCAGACCCTTGGAGTTAACTTCATGGATAAGAAAATCCAAATAAGAAGCACCAACATCACTTTTCTGATTTGGGATTTGGGCGGACAGAAAGAATTCATTAATATGCTTCCGTTGGTGTCCAACGATGCGGTGGCCATCTTATTTATGTTTGATCTCACCCGAAAATCGACTTTAAACTCGATAAAGGAATGGTATAGGCAGGTCCGTGGGTTTAACAAAACAGCCATTCCTTTTTTGGTCGGTACTAAGTATGATGAATTCATTGATCTACTGCCACAAGACCAACTAGAAATTACTCAACAAGCCAAGCGTTTCGGCAGGGCAATGAAAGCCCCGGTGATTTTCTGCTCTACCAGTCACTCCATCAACGTTCAAAAAATCTTTAAAATAATTTTGTCCAAGGCATTTGACTTGAAGTTGAACATTGAGGAGATTGTCAACGTGGGCGAGCCCATTTTGATATACAAGGATCCAGCGAAGCAACTATAATTGGCGCACAAACGGCGCTGCTTCGATTGTTACCAGACCCGCTGCTCTGAAATGGGTCTCGCCGATACTTTTCCTTTCTAGCATATAATTCCGATTTAGCATTGTCAATTGACGGATCTCTACTCTCATTATCAACCATATTGGAGCACAGGTTTTTGCGGGGTGCTTTTGTAAAGTAGTGATCGTCTTTAATACAAATCAACTAGCTTCACTCAGATCTGAATTTTCACACAATAAATAACTTTTTGCGTTGTCTCGCCGTGTAGTTTTGCAAATTACCGCGACCTGTGTGCTCAGTCGTGAATTGTAAATCGTAGATGCCGCGATTTGGATCTACCTCAACTGCTTATCATGGCTCGAGGACAGAAAGATTTAGGAGAATGGAAAATCCTTTTGGATGAACCTACGGCACCAATTGAACCTTCGACTCCAACAAGAAGAAGCAGAAGAAACGCCGCAAACAGTATTTCCAACAGTGTACGGCTACATCGAGAGTCTGATGATACTTATCTCGATGCGGGCGATTGCGTGTTAGTGAGTGGAAAATCCCGAACACTACGGGCTTATGACTCTTTCTACGCTATTATCATGGATATGCAGATCGGCATTAAGAATTTTCTCGACGTACATGTGGTTCCTCTTGTACCTATCGATTACATTAACGAAGACACTCTTCCGCCCGATTATAAAGGCGAAGAGAAAAAAAAGGAAATGTTCGTTGTGTCAGAGCTTGAGTTCATCCAATTGAAAAACGTTGTGGAAAAGGCGCAAGTCTTGAACTCAGAGGATTTCGCTCAAGTTGGGGTAGATGATGCGTCAACATCTTCAACGTTTCTTTGCCGCAGAGGTTGCGATAGGTTCATGGAACGTTTTAGCAACGAGTTTGATTTCAAGGACTGGACTAAGTTGGTTAAGCAAAATTATAATCATGCGATCGGATTCATCGCGGAAATGACACTGGTTATCATTTCGCCCTCAAAATCCGGAAGAAAAGCCCGTTCACTACAAGCACATCTCGAAATAAGCAAATCCCCCAGAAAAGGCAAATATGTGAATCCCTTTGACGACAGTCCGACGTCTGAGAGTGAAGACAGTGATGCCGAAGCTGTAATAGAGGAAGATCTAAAAGATGAGGAAGTTTCCAAGTTAAATGAAGTTGACATCGAGGGCGAGGAAGAAGAAATGCTAGAGACCCCCAAAAAAAGAGCCAGATCAAATACTCCATCTCCTAGGAAAAGAAATAGGAGGGATAACGAGACCCTTAGGAAGTTACAGACAGTGCTTTCACCCCTCAAGAAAGGCTTTAAGGTCAAGTCAGGCTCGACGATTTCCAGCTTGCCTTCATTGTCTAGGTCAGTCGATGATTCAAAAAAGAAAATTCAGACCATTGACACATCTTCTGAGGCATTCAAACAATTGAAAGAGAAATTACACACTTCTACACGTATAGACTCTTTGCCGTGTCGTGAAGACGAATTTACCACACTACTTATGACATTAGAAACAGCTATCCGAGAAGAGAACGGATGTAGTATCTATGTTAGTGGGACGCCTGGAACAGGAAAGACAGCCACGATTAGAGAGGTTATCGCGAGTTTGAAGGAAATCGTAACCTACGACGGAATCCGAGAGTTTGACTTCTTTGAAATCAACTGTCTTAAACTCCTCACCCCAAATTCCGCTTATGAAAAGCTCTGGGAATATTTGAGTGGTATAAAAGTCACTCCAACAAATGCTGCGTTACTTTTAGAGGAATACTTCGGGCGAGATGCTTCGGATGAAAATCGAAAGCCTTTAGTTGTGCTTATGGATGAGCTTGATCAAATCGTGACAAAGAACCAAAACGTCATGTACAATTTTTTCAATTGGCCCACGTATACCCACTCCAAACTCATAATTATCGCTGTGGCCAACACAATGGATTTACCGGAGCGATTACTTTCGAATAAAGTCTCTTCCCGTTTGGGCCTTAGGAGAATACAGTTCGTTGGATATACCTACGAGCAACTTGGCGAAATCATTCGCAATCGTTTGGAAATGCTTACGGAGAAAAACAAGCGAAAAGTTAAAGTCAGTCCAGACGCGGTTGGATTTGCCTCTCGGAAAGTTGCCAGTGTGAGTGGTGACGCCAGAAGAGCATTAACAATATGTCGTAGAGCCGTTGAAATTGCCGAGGAGGAGTACTTATCTACTATTCTGAACCAAGTCACAGTCCCCGATAACAGCCAGGAATATTCGATTCAGATCAGCCACATTTCCAAAGCCATAAATGAAACCACGAGTACGCCTTTGAGTAATCTCCTTGGTACATTATCTTTCGCGTCGAAGCTTGTGCTCGTGAGCGTCATTTTAAGAGCTAGAAGAACTGGCTTGGCGGAAAATACATTAGGGGACATATGTGACGAGATGAGAAACACACTTAAAATGCATACTGCAAAAGAAAGTGTGTCATCATTGAACGAGATTTCAACATCAGCAACTTACTTCGACTTGTTATACGGTAACGGGGTGTTGCACAATGATGCGCACGGTCCATATAACATTCGGATTTTCCAGATGGCCCACCTTGTCAATGAGTTGGTGGAACACGGGATCCTCGTCCAGCAAAACATTCGAAGCGAAAGGTACCGCCTCGTGAACTTAAACGTTTCTAGCGAGGAAGTGATTGCAGTGCTAAAGAAGACGCCTGAAGTTGCAGCCATGCTTTAAAGATGGTGTACGGGTGCACCTGATGCTGATTTTTTCGTGATGATCATCGAGATAACTAGTTGAACTATACTTATAAGCATGGCCTCGATCGACCCCACTGACTTCGTGCAAGTCGAAGGCGATGCTAATACCTTGAAGTTCGGTGATCCACATCAGCAAGCCAAATTTGAGCTTGGTGTGTGTATGGCCATTTACAAATGGGAAGAATTGACCACCGCAGTGGAAAACTCTTGGGGAGGACCTAATTCGGCGGACAAGAGAGACTGGATCTCTGGGGTTGTGATCGACTTGTTCGAGGAGTCTGCAGTGGACTTGATATTGATTGAGGAAACCTTGTTATATGCCATGGTGGATGAGTTTGACACCGAAATAGACAATGACTCGGCTTTAGTCGTTGGCGACCTTGTATTGAAGATTTACAGAGAATGTGCCATGCAGAACTACTCCCGTGTTGACGATTTGTACGCCAAATATCAGCAAAAGCAGGCTCTTGGGGCACGTGGAGAGAAGATCAGTATCGCTGCCGATCCAAATAATCCAGATGCGTCCGAAGACGAAGAAGATGACGAGGAGCAGGACGATACTGAAAAGGGGCAGGACGATTCAATGGATGTGGACGAAACTTCAAGCGCACCTATTATTGACGATGACGGATTTGAGCTCGTGCAAAGAAGAGGGCGCCGCAGATAAATCAGGAAAGAGAAGACAATATTATTTTAGTAGTAAATGCATTTTAAAAACTATGAAATACTGAAAGAGTTTCTTGGGGTGTTGGACCGGGTTCGGTTGAGCGTATTAAGCGAGTGAAGAGAGGAAACCGAGTTCCGATTAGGGAGTCGTGGTCTTTCTGGCTGCTCCTCTATACTTTGATGAAAAGATCCACTCAAAGAGGCCGCACTCGAACGACTATTCATTCTGAAGTCGCTTAGCCTGCGGACTAATGAGTTCGTGATATCACTTCCGTGGCCATTATTCGTAGAGGCAGAGTTGTTAAATTTCAAACCAAAAGCATTGAAGAATTTATCGTTTTCACCTGTAATCCTCTTGAATAATTTAACATTAGTGGGTGCCCAAATATTTTGAGATATTAATGCACGTTCGATATGTTCAACTGCAATGGTCATTCCGCTAGATTCTTCCGCTGCTTTTGGTTTGAGACTTGACCAGGAAGACGCAAATTTACTAATAACAGCAATTGAGGAGGAAATGCTTTTCATGAGACTATTGTTTGTTCCAACAAAGGATTTGATGTTTTCTTGACCGTTGTATATGTCCCAGAGCAAGATGCTGAAGTACCATCCCGAGGATAAACTGTTCCAATTGATTTCAAGTATATCTACCGGGGTTTCCGGCATGAAGTCGTAAATGAGTTGCTTCCTGTGCTCGCTAATTGTGTCCTCAAAATTACAGTGCTCAATCTGCTGGACGATAAAAAAATAATCGTAATTGCACTCATCCCTTTTGGACCATAAGTCTTTCAATTTGCTTTTAAGTTGAGGTATAATGATAGTGATGATAACGCCCAAAGCGCCGTTTCCTCCCCACGCTTCAAACATTGAAATGTCTTGTGGCATTTTCTCTTTAGCCTTTGCAGACATTCCTGCGGGAGGACTAGGCCTCAAAGCGTCTTCTAGCACTTTTTCATTTTCCAATTCTTCCCTTTCGTCTGGTACAATACTCACGATAGAACTGTCGAGCGATTGATACGTAGGTGCAGCTATATCTTCGGCACTAGCAAAAGAACTGACAGAATATCGATCCGGCGATCTGACGGTAAATTCTGTTTGGAGGCGAATTTGCGGTTGAGTAGAGTCCGGCTCTTCGGCAAGGTGTAGATCTTGGGGATCGTCATTATCTTCGTCATCTTCTTTGAGAACATTCATTAAACCATGCTGCTCTTCAGCGTTGAGGCCCACATCCAAATTCATTACTGTATTCCAAATGGAATCGTACCCCTTTTCGTTCTGCAAAAAAGAAAATAGAAGCATTCTAGATGGAATCGGATGTTTTGTGGCGGCAGAGCACAAAGCCCTTAATATCAAAGCAAGAAATTCGGAATTTTTAGGACTTTCGGTTAAAGCTTGCTTTGTTGAAAATTTGAGCAAGACTTGTAATATTGAATTACATGCCTGATTTGACAACCCACCCATAGGATTGATGTTGAACATCCTCTTGGAGACATCGTTAGTGCCTTCGATAGTTTCGTTAACCACGGGTATAATGTTGTACAATATTTCCAGAAATGTGGGCACGAAAAAATTTCTCAAATCATGAGAGAATTCCAGGCTCGAAGAAGACCCATAACCAGAGGACATATATCCCAATGTGTGACATAGTTGAATAATTAGAAAATCTCGGCTCGAGTGACTGGGACCTACCAAACGAAATTCTGGCGGAAACGAATCCGAGAGCGTATCGCTCATTGGAAGTACCAAAGATTTTACCCACTCCTCCTTAGAAGAAATGTAAAGCAACAAATAAGAGGCCAATTTCACCAAATTTCTATGCTGCACGACATCACAAAAGGCAAAAATGTGATACGCGAGATATGGTACTAGCTTTGCCATCATCCTATCGGAGACCGACGTCTGCAAAATTTTGTTACACTGTAAAAGCTCCCAAAGTAGCATAATAGCCTCCGTCGACCACGGTGATGGCTGGGGCTTGGCCGTTTTATCGGATGCAAAGAGCGGGAACTTTAGAATTCCAAGCAAATGGGAGACCAAGAACATCATATCGTCGTTCGGCAAATTGGCAAAGTGGGATCGTACTTTGTTGAATGACAATCCGTCGCAGGGTGGCTCAGTCATAAACGCGACGTATTCCGGAGATGGTCTGACGTAAATGGCCATCGCTGTGACTAGTTGAGCGGAATAAGTTACGCATAAGTGACGCAGCTCAACCAACGTGAGTTCATCGAATTTCAACCCCGAGTCACCTATTTTAGCTCTGGCCGACCTACAAGTGATATTGGTCAAGTTATTTGTCAAAACAACCAAATCTGCACGAGGAAGGCCGGACACCAAATATGTGAGAAAGCGGCATCCCGTAGGAATTAGATCGTGTAACTTTGCATAAAAAGTAGTGGAGTTCAAAACGTGCAATAGACGCAACACTTCTGTTCTATTGCTGTCATAAATAGGGTTAGGCGAAGAATATTTAGCATTGTTCAGAATTCCAGGTTCCCAAGAACCGGAGGCGTTGTCCACAGTGAAGTCTGCGGTGACCAAGAGCTTGACTAAGGCAGTGACCAACTCGGCACCGAGAACAGATTGATGGGTCGAACGTTCCACCGCATCCGGAGCTAGATTCAAAGTTGCAGGGAGAGACTGTTTGCAGTATGCCTTGGGATCGAAGTCCCTTTGCCAAAAGAAACTATCCTCGATGGCATCGAAATAGTCCGGTAGTTCGAACAAGAACGGTAGAAGTTTCGCTAAGAGCCGTATGGAGGAAAGAAGCTGGATGTGTTGGGCTGAGCTAAGGCTTTGGGAGAAATCCACCACCTTGTACGCCACGATATGGATCAATAGGAGAAAATTGGGCAAGTTCTGGTCGCGGACAGTGTGGATATCGAAAGGTGTGAGCAAATCGTACACGTCAGCAGAAGTCTCGGGCATACTCCAAAATTTGGACCAGAATACGGCATCTTTGCGGTCAATTATGCGGCCCTGGCCCAACTTAAAGAAGCAGTTCTTGAACAAGATTTTCTCCTCTGCTGTTTTCATCGGCCGGAAAGATGATGCGGACAATCCCTGCTTTATCACGGCGACTCGATTGTGTGCCGGAACGCATATAATAAAGAGTGCATCCGAGACGGAAGAATGAGACATACCGGCGATCCCAGTCGGACAAACAAGGGAGCTAGATAGGCAAGCGGCGGTTCAAAAGCGACGCGAGAGGCGATGAGCAAAACTCAGAGTATCATCGGCGAGGAAAGACCTCGAAGAAGATTAATAACCGGATATAGTGATGCATGTTGTTCGAGCGCGGATTGTACCCGATCGGGCATCAGGCCGCGGGTAGCTGGGCTTGGTGATAAGCGACGTTAGGCTTGTCTTGTCGTATTTTAGTTGACAAGCTTTCAGAAAATGGTTGTCGGCGATTTGGAAATGGCGGGTGATGTTTGTTGACGGGGCTTCAAATGAGGAATTCTGTCTGAAGGATTGGTGAATCGCATGTGGTTCACTGATATTGTGCCATGTGCCATTCATACATTTCGTTGTCTTTTCCTTTCGCGTCTTCCCTTCCTGTCGTCGCTCTTTCCGTCCTATGTGTATCCTCCGGAGAATTCTCTTCTCGGACTTGTGCTCATCCTCAACCCGCCGTGCGTGAACCACTCCACCATAACTCTGCCAGAACAACAAGTCAAGCCACCTTCCGTACCTTGGCCATAATATCGCAGTTGGATTCACGCCGACGCACAGAACCGGCAATCTGGTTGGCGTGGAAAGCAACGTTCATCCCCGCATCACCGTCAGGCTCCGCAGGCTCCTCGCCCAAGTCGTCGGCCACGCCAAAGTTGCCCCACTGAGGCGGAACCGGAGCGTCGGCGTCTGCGGTGATCCAGCCCGGGTCAGAGCCGTCGTCCGACCCCGAGTCCGTATCGTAGTGGAGTGCAGAGCACGTGCAGAGCGAGTCGTACACCTGTAGAATGTTGTAGTGCTCGGAAAACAAGGGCGACACCGCACCACCGTGGTGCGCAGCCTCAGTGAGAGTGATCTCCACCATCAGGTCAAAGCCGTCCGCACTGAACAGCGTGCACCGCAAAAGGTCGGAGGACTTTACCTGGAGGTATAATGCCGGGACGCCGCCCGCGTCTTTGAGCGCATGGAGGCCAATCAGCGTGTACGGCACCTCGAGGCCCATGTGGGCCGCCTCCATCCACACAATGAGCACCGTGTTGAGCACAAAGAGCGACACGCGAGCGCCGTCCAACGAAGCGAGCCGCGGGTCTAGCGCCACCGCATGTGTGTCGGCGTTGTGGCTGAGTCGCAACTCGTAGTTGGGGCCGCCAGCATGGAGCACAAACTTGTCGTCTTCCAGCAGCGAGCACCACGCGGGGTACTGAGCGCGGTATGTGGCCAACGGGAGAGTGTTTTCCACATTGGGACACTCGGTGATGATGCTGGGGTGGCGGGCCATGCGGTTGGAGAAGAGGGTAGTGTGTGATGGGTGCAAGTGGATGCGCGAACGTGGACCCGGTGAGACAAGCCCACTGGTAACCGAGGCGCGGCGCTACACCGTAGCATGGATAACAGTATGTACAGCGTGCCAGCGGCGCCGTGTTGAAGATTTCAGAATTTGCCTGGTGGCAAAAGGGCGTTTGCGCGTCAGTTACCGGACAAGCCAAGGCAGGCCCAGAGATGATCAGAGACGGCAGATTATCAGAGACGGCAGATGAACAGAGACGGCAGATTATCAGAGACGGCAGATGAACAGAGACGGCAGATGAATAGAGATGGTAGATGACCCAAAACGAAGACACGAGATGGCGGAAGACCCGAGATGGCCAGAGAGACGTAATCTCGATACGCGACTTCCATTAGCCTGGCCGGAATCAGCCTGGCTCGGAACCAGCCTGGCTCGGAATCAGCCTGGCTCGAAATCAGCCTGGCTCGGAATTGGCCAGGCTCGGAATTAGCCTGGCTCGGAATTAGCCTGGCTCGAAATTAGCCTGGCTCGGACCGCCTACTTCTGCACTAGTCTACAAACAGCTCCAGACATCCAAACCATGTACATTATATAGCGTGCCGTGCTATCATAAGTCCAAGAGGCCCAGTGGCACCGCGCAAGGCAAGAGTAGCCGCGCGGAGCTACGACTGGCTCGTTCCAGTTATCACCACAAATCACCCCGAGAGACGGCGAATGAGACGCAGGAAGCTGGGGCTGGGGCTGGCCTGAAGATCGCTGCGGAGCTTTGCCTGCCTCTCTGCCTCGAGTTTCTGGCGCTCGTGCGGCAAGGGCGGCAACGCCTCGTTCACCAAGTCCGCCTGGCGGGCGTTTTCAAACGTCATGAGCGTGCTCTTGAGCCCTTCGCGTCCGTGCGACAAAGAGCCCTTGGGCAACGTGCCCTCGTTCAAGCTCTTGAGGTGGGCCACGTTCTCCGATTCTTCGCGCAAGACCTGGTACATGCGCGCCACGCGGCCAATTGCCAACACCTTGTTCCGCAACGAGGCTCTCTTCTCCTCGAGCGTGAGCGCCTCGTCCCCACGGCCTTCTTCGCGCGGCTCGGCTGCAGCGGCCAGCTCGGCGAATGTCTGCACCACCGGCAGCAGCAGCACCGGCCCGGGCAACATCGGCGTCTCCTCCTCAAGCTCTTCCTCTGTGCAAATGTTCAAGATGGACACCAACATGTCGGTGACTTTCTCGCCCACGAACGGCAAGGACCAGGTGAACACGTCCATGAAATTGGGTAACCAGTACGGGTGGGGCGAGGAGTTGAACTGGCGAATGTTCATCACGTTGTTTTCGTACTTGAGAACCGCCGCCTTGTTGTTGTAGGTGTCCAAGTAGTTGGGGGCGCTGAACATGGTCAACAACGACGGGAAGCCCATGGTCTTGGTCCGCTTGTACATGCGGTAGCCCGCGTCCTGGGCCTCGTGGGCCCGGATGATGGACAAGAGCCCCGTGCGCTCCAAAAACTGGCACGCGGCTTTGTAGGTGAAGGCGTAGGAACACCCCCGCACCGTGTTGCGCACGAACGTCTGGTCCATGTTGTCGTCGTCATAGTCCTCGATGGGGTCGGCCCAAAGCAAGTCGCACATCAAGCCCTTGGTTGGGGGCTCGCGGAACCGATCTAGGCGCGCCAAGTCGTCCAAGGTCTTCAACTCGGGCGAAATCCCGCCGTGGACGCACAAAAACTGCCGGTTCATCACTGCTGCCAACGGCAACGCGTTGAACGACTGCAAGGATTCGTCGTAGACCTCCTGCGAGTACTTGTGGAGGCACTCCGACTTGAACGTGAAGTAGTCCGTGAGGTGCTTGCACTCGTGGTTGCCGCGCAACATCCAGAAGGTGGTGGGGTAATTGAGCTTCAACGCATACAAGTAGAGCAAGCACTCGATGGAAAACAGCCCACGGTCCACGTAGTCGCCCAAGAACAAGTACTGCGTCGAGGCGGGATCGCCGCCCACCTCGAACAACTTCATCAAATCGTAGTACTGCCCGTGCACATCGCCGCACACCGTGACTGGCGCCAGCACCGTGAGCAAGGTGGGCTCGGAGCGCAACAAGCTTGTGGCGGCCGCGAGAATCCGTAACACCTGGTGATGCTGCAACCGCCCTTCATGGAAGAAGTGGCTCTTGATGAACGCACAGTTGGGCAACCCACTGGGGAGGAACACCTCGGAGTCCGACGGACTGAACGATGCAGGTGGCAGCACCGACTTCACCACACGCTCTGTGGTGCGTAAGGTTTCGCCTTCTTCCGTGACATATACCGTCAAGTCTTTGTGGGGTTTCCCGCTGGGGCTTTTGTTGGTGAGCGCCTGCAACGCATTTTTCATCTGGGCCAGATTGGCACGCGCTTGATTGGACATGTTCGCAGATGAAACGGTGCTCGTGGTACACAAGGCTAACGAGCAGTTGGTAGGAACAAGCCTTGAAGCAAAAGTAGAGGCGGTGTAGTGCGCGCAGATATGCGCCTTGATGTGTGACAGTATCGTCCGGCACGAGACGGGCGCCCACCGTAGAGCGGGCAGATAGAAAAATACGGTCCGCGGGCGCTCTGGTTGAGGCAAGGAGCGTTCACCATTACTTCGGCGTGTCGCAAAGTTTAGTATCTGTCGGACAAAAATACTTCGATACGGTGTTGGTGTTTCTACTTCCGCCTAGCGCCGCGTTGCCGCGAATCGGGTCAGGTCTAGTTCACCCGGATGGTTTTCACCAGCTTTCCAAAAAGCCTCGCGGCCGGCCCTTGGCCACACTGCCATCCCAAAACAAATAAACGCTGGACCCATTAAACTTTGAACACAACCATGTTCCTATATATGGCTACACTCACCAAACGAGGCCGGTCTAGCCCAGGTGGGCGTCGAGGCTAAAGTGGCCAAGATCGACCGAGCTTATATACTTCACATTCGCACGTCCACTGAAACCATTGAACGACGTGGTGGCCGCAGAGGTGTACGCCCCGACTTTGGGAAAGTACAACCAATCGCCCACCCCAACATTCACCGGCAAGACCGCCTGCAGAGACACACAGTCTAAGCCGTCGCAAGTAGGCCCCCAGATGGAGAAGGAGTAACCACAGCGTCCTGCCTCCACCGGCTGCTCCCCAAGTCCACTGGAACCCTGGCCGTGCTTCAAAACCCGCGCCGTTGGGGTCTGGTGGTCAAAGAGGATGCAGTTCAAATTGCCGTAGACCCCATCGTTAATGTACACCATGGCCTCCATCCGGTCGTCGCACAAGTCCCGCCGAGCAATCACATGAGTCGCTAAAGTAAACGCATCGGCCACCATAAACCTCCCCGGCTCGGCGATGAACTGGATGTCATGTTGTTCGGCATAGGTGGCGGGAAAGAAAGCGTCCAAAGACTGGTTCACCACTCGGGCAGACTCAGCAAATGTCTCCTTCTCAAACCCACCTCCAATATCCAACACTTTCATCCTCAATCCCATCTCCCGTCCCGCATCAAAGATCTGCCTCGCGTCCCTAATTGCCAGGAAAAACGATTTGAAGCACTTGGCTCCTGATCCGACATGGAACGCAACTCCAGCAACATCGATACCCAATTTTACACACACTGGTAGCAACTCTTTAACTGCCACATCCACAGAACATCCAAACTTGGTCGACAACCGACACTGTGCCGACTCATCGTCAGTGATGATTCGGACCAACACACGTGTAGTGGGATGAAACTTGTGCAACTTGTAAAGCTCCTGAACATTGTCCACAGTCGTCAAATCGACTTTCTTGTCGCACGCGTACCGGATAAACGAGTTTGTCTTACACGGATTGGCGTAGATGATCCGAGACAGATCAAAACCAAGCGCCAAAACCTTTTCAATCTCGTTCTTGGATGCGCAGTCAAAATTTGCGCCCAAGTGACCAAGCAATTCCACCACCTTTGTGTCGGTGTTGCATTTGACAGCATAAAACGGCTGCACTCGAGGTAATTCCCGTTTCCACTTCTGGAACGAGCGGAAGACCTGACCCAAGTCCGCTACGAAGAATGAATCTTCTTCGCCTGCAGCACATACATCATGGTCTATCTTTTCAACTTCTTCAACGAGAGCGGCACGTATCATTTGCTCTGACAAGACATCACCAAAGTCAAATTCGTAATCTTCCTCGGCCAAAGAAACCAGAGTTTCTGAGGCGAGAATATTTTGTTTTTCCTTGACAATGTCAATCGAAGGAGCCATCAATGCAGATTTGGTCATTTTTACCGATTCGATCCCTTGAAATATTGGTCTATCGATCTGGTGGGACGTTTGAGCCGATAAAGGGAGGCTTTGTGTTACCGCAAGTGAGTTTGCTTTCTAAATTCACTCTGATTATGAGTGAAGGAGATATGGGACTTCAAGCGGCAGCTCTCGTACGAAGGTGGGATTTTCAGTCAGAAGAAAATGGTATTCAAAACTTTTTACGCTTGCACCAGATAACCGCTCCAAGTGCACATAACCATATGCGGGCGCAAATGCCTGTATTCGGAACCGCAAGAAAGATCAATACTACAAAAATCTTACACACCTAATCCATGCAAAATTGAAGTGGATCCGAAAAATGCTTCATTTTGCTTTCGTAACAATCTGATCCTTGAGAATTGATACACCAAGTTTTTATCCAAAATCACAACACCCTCTTTGAATCTTTGACCTATAGTTCGATGAGTGGCTCTGGCTCTGCCTTGAACTTCCTTGATTCCCGTGATACCGTCCTGCCCATTTCTGACAATCTCTCAGCAGCAGGCCCCGTGTCTTCTCCATCATCAATCACGGGATATCTTGTCGATGCATGCTGTTTTGGTTCGTTTGAATCTACCTTACTTTCGTCATCAGAAAAGCCCGCTAGTGGAGGGTACCGACTGGCGACGCTATCGGCGTCGCTCGCTTCTTCATCAGAAACATAGGCAGGTTCGGATGGGTACAATGGTTGTGCTAATCTTGCCTCTTCATTCTGATCGGCATACCGTTTCTGGTTGTGATTTGCATCAGCAAAGGTAGTCAGCTCCTGTAAGCGGTGCACTGTTTGTGTTGGAGGATAACCCGGTTCATCATCATAATTGGGCTGCGATGGAAAAGCCGCCGCATCCAAGGGGTATGGATTGTGGGAACCACCTTCCTCGATAGGATAAGGTGTGGAATGCAGGCTTACCCTCGATGCTTTTTGCCGAGTATACTCCAGCTCTCCTGTTGGGTATGCGCTCATATTTTCCTTTAAATTCGGGCCGTAGTCCGCTTCTGGAGCTGATGGAAGAGGCTTAGCATAAGCACCAGGTCCCTCACTGGTAGCTTGATTGCGACTGACGGACAGGTCGGCCGGGTTCACGGAGGGATCAAAAGCGCCCAATGAAAGAGAAGGTGAGTTACCCGTTGAATAGCGATTTGCGCCCGTGGATTGACGGCTGACTGGCCGCACACTGTGACTGGCGTATGAGCTGGTTTCCGCATAACCATTACTGGCCTGATAGGTGCCCTGGCGAGATATGGGGTGATTATAGTTAACAGAGGGCGACGAAATTTGATGGCTGGCGTATACCAGGTTGAGCTTCGACTCTAAGAACTGATCATATAGGCGCGTGATGGTGCTGATTTTGTTGCTCATTTGCAAGAATAGATCGTACTTCTCAATTGCCAGACGAAGCGACCGGTTAAGCTTTGGTTTCAACTGCACCACTTTCGCGTTCAACTCCTGTAAATTCTTGTCGTAGATGATGTTCGCTTGCTTGCTACGGTCGGTTTTGATACCATTCATCAACTGAACAAAGAGGTTGATGGAATCTTCCTCCTCCGCAGTCAAGTCTTCATTGGTCGGCTTCAGTGGCTCCAGGGTCCGTGGCGCTGGAGGTAATTGCACCTGCGGAGGAGGAACTTCAGGCCGGGAGTAAGCTGGCACTGCATTGTACTCATTCGCATCAAATGCCTCGATGTTCAGGTAAAAATCCAGACCTGGCTCCTCCACCGGCGCTTGCTCGGATGCACTATTTTGGCTTCCGGGATGCTGAGGGAAAAACGTAGGCTCACTATGCGTGGTGGGGTATGTTGGGTGATTCAGCTCACGCAAGCTCGCTTCTATGGCTGCTTTGAGATCCGCATCCATTTCTTCCTCCTCGTTCGCAGGTGGCGCCATTGCTGGCGACGCGGTCACGTTATGAGGCGATGGAGCCGACGATTCCTGTAAGCTCAACTCAATGGCTTTGCGAATCTGCTCATCCTCTTCCGACAGTGCTGGATTGCTCTTGGATCTCGAACTGAGGTCTTTCGGTTTTTCTCGATCGTTCTTGCTGCGATGGATTTCATAGCAGTCGTCGCACACCCGAACGGGCGTCAAGATACCTAATGAAACCAAAGGAATGCTCTTTGCGGAATGGGTCTGGCAGAATACTCCTCCGCATGCCCGGCAGTGGTGCTTTCTGTTCATGACGGAAAAAAGGGTGTAGCAGATCATACACTCTTTTCCGTCGAGCCAGTCAGGCGGAGCAGTTGAGTCAATGAAATTTGAGCCCACATCTACCACAGATGCATCGATATCAGGAAACTCGTACCCTTGTTTCTCCAACAGGTTGCAGTGGCGTTCTAAGTAGTTTGGATCAAAACGGTCCTTGAGATACAAGCTCCACTCCTTGATAAGCTTCAAAAGGAGCATACTCACGCCGTACTTAGCCTCTGAGGAATACACTTTGTACGAACGCATATCGTAGTGCACCTGAAGCACGTAATCCACCAAGTAGTCGGCAAACTCCTTTGAGTTGAGCTCCGCGATAAAATGGGCGCCGCCGTTTTTGACACACATGTCCACAAGCTTCAAGGTCGAACTTAACAAATTTGGGTTTTCGTAAACCTTTGTGATCCGCTTTTTCAAGCTTCGCATGGCCTGCTTGGGTGGCACCTTCTTGCTGCGGATGATATCGGTGAGTTCCAAGCCAACGGCAATGTCTAGCTCACCATTCGGAATTGCCTCCGACGTTGCTTCTTCAATTTTTCTGTCCAATTCGGACACTGGGTCTGCGGAACCGAACCAGCTCATTTCGGGTGTTGGTCGTGGTAGTCGCTGAATTACTAAGTGTGGTCACTGATTCCCCGATAACCCAATCGCCTGTGTGCAGGGGATTGAGGCTGGGGTTCTCCTCTGTGGGATAGGCAATAATGTATTCTCGTGAGCACCCTTCAGGCTTCTGGTTGCAATTACCTAAATTGAATGAAGCGGAAATACTGACTATTTCGTCTACAGTTAAGAGGTCACTGAACGGAGCGAAAAAAATTTGTTACACCTTTTCATTTAAGATTGCGATATTCTGCACACCCACAACTATGGCAAATACCATCGCCACTTCGCCTCAACGCAGTTTGGCAAATGAATGTATGTGGAAAAAGACGTCACCATTTCGTAGCCATTGCAAACGTTAAATACTGGAAATGCATTAGTGGCGCCACCACATGCTCTTTCATGAGCGTTCTAGCGAAGGAAAAAGACCGCAGACCCAAGGCCCAACGCACCCACAGAGCACCACCAGATCTTGTCGAACATTTCGCTTGTGTTAACCCTGACCGCATTGGTTCTGTACTGGTTCTCCAAGGACCGTTTGACCCTTCTGGTCAAAGACGCAGATGTTTCCGATGCGCTATTTGTGGGGTTCAAGGCAGTGGTAGGCAACATCGTGGGTGGCTTGTACGCCAAATACAAGGGTTGCATGGGCGATCCGTCGAACTGGTAGATTTGCAACATGGTTCTACCGTTGTACGAATTGACCGACACTTGATAAGTCTTGAACCAAGTGGACTGAACATATCTCACATATTGGGCATTTTCTTCACTGTATCCGCATGGGTCACTCAACAACTGCCTGCCGTCGACTGCAATAGGCGTAAGCACCACACTTCCGTTACTCAAGATTTCGTAGGATCCGTGTTGGTAGGTGATACTAGCAATGGGGCAGGAGTGGTTTTGCGGATTGGACAGCACTCTGTACAACGCTTCTTCATAGTGTCCGTCAGAGGTGAAAGAGTATGAAATTCCGGGTAAGGCAGGCTCGATCAAGAGCTCGTCCACCGGATCATAAAAACCAGGCCCCGTGAAGACCGTGTTCGATTTCGACGACCAAGTGCCTTCTAACTCGTCCATGTTGGGAGCAGCAAACACGGACAGTAGTAACAAGAGGGAAACAAGATATGTAAACATAATTCTCAGTGCAGCTGGAGGTCTCTGTTGATGGTGGAAATGGCTAAAATTGGAACAGGGCGCAGAATAGATTCAAGTGACTTGGAAGTTGGGGTCACGGCAGGGATGATCAGGCGGACTAAATTTGCAAATTATAGTGACCGATACTTTGGGACCAAGCAACCAATCTTCAGCGCAAGAAAACAGGAGAAAAACGATAGCACAGCCTACGCGAAATCGGTAGTCGCGCCTTGCCCAAGCAGTGCAATGTCGCACAACAAAAACCAGAGGCTACACACCTTTACCTCCCAAAGCTAGGTGCAAAATGCATTCTTCAACCGGGATGTCTGTAAAAGAGCCTTTAGGGAAGCCCCAACTAAGAGACGTGAGTTTTCGTTACGTTTGTCTCGTGTGAATTATACAAATTAGTAAAGACCACTTTCATGGGCTGAGTGAAAAAAGCTTTGAAATTTATACTAAATTTAATTCAAAAGTGTTCCCATTCTTTCGTGGAAGGTAATGCCTACCTTAGATCAAATAAATGTATAAATACATGCGATTGACTAAAGTAACTGCACATGAGTCAAAGTTGCGGCTTTTTACAGTTATGGCTATGACTGTTCGAGTTTCACCACTTTAGCGATTTCAAATGTTTCCTTCTTTAACGTGCTCTATCAATTTGATGGGGAGTGAGCGGTCATCATAAACAACAGGCTCGGAAAAGTATCTTCAAATGTTTTGTGACTTCAATTCGGAGTAATAGTTGAGATGGAGTAGCAAACAGTCATTTTAAGCTTGGATTTTGTAAAAAGAATTCTCTGTGTTTTACGTTGAAAATTCCAGTCATTTCCTTCTTCTCAACACTCTGCCGGTCTCTTTTCCTCGCCGTGCTTATAGATAGTCTTTTTTAACGCTCAAAGTAAATTTCAACCGTGAACTGCTCGAATTACGCATTATGAAAAAATCATAGAATAGACAAGTACAGCAGATTTGCTTGCTTAGAAGGAATTGTTAAGCAAGACCCAATGCTGTATATCAAAGCCCATGAACTGCGCACGAATGATATTATTATTGAAATGCGTCGTATAATTTTTATTTACCGTATGGTTATACACTGCTGAGCAAATCCTATATTACAGTACAACGCGGCTTTTTGCTCGTTTATAGTAGCTAAAATTTGTCCCAAATGCGCAGATTTCAACTTTTCGTGTCGAGAACCGGGTGTTAAGGTCTAGAACTATTAGTGCATATTAGGTACCTTCATAAATCGCTGCTTACTCTCAAACTGATTTTGCTTACTGGCAGTCACATAGTACCCAGTGTTTTTTGAAACATGTTTCTTGCCTTTGGCATTCGGCATGAAAATCAATCAACCATGTCATAAAGTTAGAAAAAAGAAGAATCGCCTAAGCCAGTGAAACACTTTGAGAAATATTGTAGGATACATGTGGCTTTTTCCCAAGGGACAAATTACTCCATTTATTTGATTCCTGTAGTCTTTCATGGAGAATCGTGAAGACAAAAAAAGGTCAGGTCACGGTTTATCATTCGAGTGAACCAATCCGGACCAATTCACTTAAGCGCGCCAACTTGATCAACTGCACGCTTGGCATAGCTATGTGTGACACACGCAAAAACAGCAACATTATTTCGAGTAAGGAAGGGTAAAGTGGCCAAAAAAGGAATTTTATTGTAATCTGCACTTCAATCTTCCAAAGTTTGTTATTTTTTTGTCTTGGATTGTACAATTAAGAATTCTGACAAAGGTTAGTGCATTTTACCTAAAGAATTGATGCTCTGCAGTACTTATTCAGTAAAAAATATTACTTTGAAGTGCTTATAAATTACAGAAATTGCTTTGAAATGAATTGTGACAAACGGCACGCTTGCTAACCATTGCGAAAAAGAATCCTTGGTTTTCTTAGAGCCTTGGAAGGTTTTGGGTATGGCCCTGCCGTTAGCAATTTTTATTGTTTCAACAATTATACAAGATGAAGCTAAAATCATACATAGAGATCGCTATGGCAAACCGAGCTTTTTAATATCCACGTATTATATTATCTGTTACAAAGGATTATGCTTGAGTCCATAGATCGACTTGATCTCTTCGTGACCACTCATAGGTGTAGTATCACCGCATTTTGAAGAATCGTGATCAAATATGTCGTGCTCTTTCGAAGATTCTGTTGAGCGGAGACTTACTTGACTCGTATTTAGTCGAGAATAATTTTCAGGGGGACATAGTATAGGGTATAGATGGTTAGCATAATTAGCGGGTTCCATGACTGGGGATTTCCAATAAAGTCCTGGCTTTTTTGCGGAGTTAAACATTTCCAAGTGGCGTGAGTCTATCTCTGCTTTATATGGGTATCCGCCAGGGCTGTTTACTGATGAGGCAGGAGATGAGCAGTTGTAGTTGCCAGAATTGTAATCCGAAAACAATGAAGATGGTGACAACGTCAGGGAAAGAGAGATATTAGAAAGTGGAACCTCGAGGGTCAAAGTAGAAGCTTTCCTGAAGTTCACCTTGAGAAGAGAAAAAAACAGTTGAGGCCCGCGGGATTCAAAGCATTGCAAAAGATATGGAGGTGCCTTAAGAATACTATGAACCAAATTTCTCCGAATGTCAATATAATGCCTGCTTCTCTGCACCTGCTTGTCAGCGATGATCGAACGGTTCAACGTTTGATAATTAAAGTCTTCCTCGTTCAAAGAGAAAGTTTCATTCACCAAGTCAACAATAACTTCGGAAAGCTCCAACAGGTCATATCCAATAAGGCTGTACAGATAGCATGCAGCGTACGCAGCAAATTGTTTAATCTTGAAATATTCGGCGACTTTTACGTCGGCTTCCTCGTCTTTTGTAATTTTAAATTCCTGCGAAAAGACCATGAACTCCTCAACGGAAGGATCATTCAACTTCCAGTCCAAGGCGTTCATTATATGAACCTCCATCTGCTTGAACATTTCCGTATCATAATTGCAACGTGAACCACAAAGTTTGATTAATTCATTTAATTTGGGCATTCGGTAACGTTCCGTTGGACCTTTAAAACGGCAGCCACCTCCATATCCTAAATCGAGAATAGTTTGCACCTCTTCACTTCGTTTATCAGTTTTCAAGTTAACAAAATGGTTATTTCCTCCGACAACTTTTGCTGCGATCCACAAGCATGTAGTGATTATGAGCTGAACTTGGTCCAACAACACTATCCTCTTCAGACAGTATCGGTCAAAATACCGAACAGCCTTAAAGAAGACAAACGGTAAAAGCTTCAACCTCACCAGCATTTTCAAAATATAGTCCACCAATTTGTGACGAACCACAGAGTTAATGAATGGTTGATTTTCACAAAGCTTGACATTTGGCTTGGTAGCCCTCATGGCCACTTTCATAGTCTCCAATATCTCTTTCGAGTATTCGTGAATGTAGCAATCATGACTCCTTACTTCTTTTTTGTAACATTCTTTAGGGTACTTGTATTGAGTGATTGTAACTGACTTATTGGTGAATGACCCGTATATTCTTTCGCACATTAATGATGTGTGTAATTCACGTTTTCTTAGTTTGTGATGAGAATCAAAGTCAGAAAAGGGAACGAATTTGAAAGAGATTCAATAATATGCTTAGCTGGCTCAGGCTAGAATCACAAGGTTGGGGAAAATATATCAATAAAGCAATCTGCGATATGAAAAAACGGTTAGGCAGCGATATATAAAGACTAGTTATGAATAAGAGGCGGGTCATTGTATGGCAAATAAAATAAAATAACGTAAAAAAAAAAAAAAAAGAAAGTAGAATAATACAAGACAATATACAAGATGAATTCTTTTCGCTTCATCGCAGGATTTCAAAAGCACTAAGTTTCGTTCACGATATAAATTATGCTCGTTAGAATGCACGGACTATACTTGGTCAGGGGTTTAGAGAAAAAACAATAGGATTATATCTGTATGCTAGGTACCTGCGTATGTTCGTCAACGCGCCATACATCAGTCGCTTAAGCCTGCCCACACTTAATAAATTTTGCATGGTCGCGTCCATGTGTGGCGCTATATATCATGGTCCCTCGCCGGAATTTTTACCGAGGCTGGCGAAAACTAAAATGTATCGTAGGCCCTAGGAAAGATTTATCAAGAGTCATCAGGATGGGCTTTGACTATAGAAAACAAATAAGTTTAAAATTTTAAATCAAACCATGCCACGACTTTTCGCTCCGAAATCCTTCATCTGCGTAAATTTGGTGTCTTCCGTGGTTTAGTCGGTTATGTACATGCAAGGGCACTTTGCATTATTCTAAATGTCGCGCATGCCGTACATGCTACAATTAAAATTCATCCAATGACGACATGAGATTCATACAGGGTTAGTGGAAGTGATTACAATCACACGCACAATATTGTTGCAAATTATCTGGTGGTGAGGCTAGGGGTATCACGATTGGTTGATAATTTGCACTCAGCTTGCCTACAACGCAAGGTAACTATAAAATGAATCGAGAAATGCTTTTCAATCACCAAGCAAGAGATTTCCTACTTGAAGACTGAAATTATGAATTTATTGTGCTTTCAGTATCTAGGTATGTTTCACTCTCATTGGAGCTTGAAATTTTCAGTTTGTTGTCTCTTGCATTCAGTTAACCTTCAAACACTTATTTTATAGATGTCAAGTTAAAACTCCACAATCCATGCCAATATGCACCCTCCTGTGCCATTAAGTGTTTATGCAGGGACCTTTCTTATTCATGCTTATTCCATTCACTTTTGCGACCACTTTCACGCCAAATGACATACCTCCAATCACCTAATAGAAACCTAATATGTCCCTCCTTGTTCGGTGAGAATGCAAAATCATTTTAGGCCCAGCAAGCTTGCGCGTTCATAATCCAAGGCAGCATGCGTGCTTCATTAACATTTAGCTATAACTTCGGTTATCAATCTGAGCGCCTCGCACTAATGATAACGCATCAGTGACACAATTGCAAAATTTATTTTTTCCTAGTAATCGATTTTGAGCACGATGATTTTATGGAGTGATACCAGAGCTCACTGATACTAATGACTGGTTGTAATTAATCACTTCTTGCTGTTTCGTCATCACTGTTGTAATGGTGAACTCTCCGTTACAGCGTGCGTGGGTCGAAATATGCTCAAACTTAAATTTTTCTCATGTATAATATGACTTACCGAGCATAATCTGCTCGATTGCTTAGAGGAGAACGAAATCTAGTGAACCCCAATTGGGTATGTTAGATTTTTGTCAAATCATATTTTTGTGTAAGAAAACCACCAATCATTTTGTGAGGCGTGTATGCACAGGCTAATGCAGGTCCGCCAAGGCGAAAGGGTCCGCCTTCATACCATGTAGCGCAATTCAGACCGGAAAAAGCTGACATAAAGCGCGCTCAAATTTATGTTACTCCATTTCACTTTCGGCCCGCGGACCTGACATATGGTGCCATGTAACCGGAGATGTTAGTCGCCCATTTTCTGCACAAGCGTGCCTTATGCAGGTTGTTTTACCCATTGCATTGAGCAACGCATGGAAAGGGCTTTTTTTATCTATTTTTGCGCTTCTAGCATGAATCCTGACTTGAAGAAATTTAGTCATTTTCCAGTGGATTGTTTGAGTTTGTGTCGTATGACCAAAAGGGCTACTTTGAAATACTCCACATTTCTCCTTCACTTGCAGGTCCAAAAACCGAATAGTATAATAGTGAGGCTTCGGAACAGTGGTCTTAACTATTGATTGCGCAACTACTCTTGTGGTGAGATTCCAGAGAAATTAAATTCTGTTCCACAAATTCCGCTCTATACCACATTCGGCAGGATCGTTGATAAAAAAGGCTGCGTTTCAATATTAACATTTCCGTCCTCTATAATACCCTCGCTGACGCATATTTTGATTATTTGATCCCAGTCGGAGGTTACAACGTAGTAAACTTGCGCAACGGATATGAAGAAAAGGGCGATAACCATACCAAACCACAAACCCATCAACTCCAACCTGAAATAAAAAGCAAATAAAAAGGCAAAGGGAAGCGCAATGGCATAGTAAGAAATTAAATTAAGGTAGCCGCCAATTTTTTGTCTACCCTGACCTCTCAAAATACCTCCTGTTGTACAAGCCAAAAAATCGTTGATTTGATACACTGCGCCCACAATCAAGACTTGGGATGCAATGTGCAATACCTTGGTGTTATCGGTGTATAAAGAGGCAAAAAAATCCCGCAATAGGTAAAGAATTAAGGCATTGAAAACACCGAATACTCCCGCAGTGTATATAGAAGCTTTTGTGGCAACTAACAAAGCATTTTTGGAGGCAGAGCCCACAAACCACGCAATTCTTGTCGAGGCAGCAATGGAAATGGCAAATGAAACTTGATAAAGCAATACGCATGTAGTCGATACAATTGATTGTGCGGCCAATACTTCAGTCCCGAATTTGGAAGCTGTGAAGGTTATAATTTCAAATGCGAGCCATTCTGCCTCCACCATCAAGACACCAGGAATTGATAAATCCGTCATTTTCTTCCAGTTCTGGAAAAACTTTTTATCTGATAGCGGGAGCAGGGGCCAGCATTGATATCCATCGACATAGACGGTGTATGCCAACAATAAGAAACACATAAGCCAATCCGATATTACCACCGACAAAGGGGCGCCTAAAAATCCCAACCCTATTCTGTTGTCCCAAACGAGTAAATAATTGAATAGTGCGTTCAAAGGTGCACAAACAAGCAAAACGTAGGTGGAAGCATGAAATATCCCTTGCGCCTGTAAGTAATGCTTCAAGTTCTCAAATATGATATAGCCAGGCAACCCTAGAGACAAAACTTGCAAATATTTGCTGGCCAAAAGGGCCAATTCCTCTTGAGTTTCTCCAACCAAGTACTTGATTATAGGTTCGGAAAAAAATACCCACAAAATAAACATAGGAATGTACAATATCATGAGCAAATAAGTACATCTAACAAGGTAGAGACCAACAGTTTTGTAATCTTTTCTGCCGTAAGCTTGAGCGCACAAAGTATCCAAACATGTGGAGACGCCTTGGATTATTGCGTAACCACTAATATTCGCTGTCATGGAAGACAACGAAACCGCTGCCAATTCCGTCGAACCCAATCTTCCAACAGAAAAAACGGAAGCCACAGTGAGGGAGTATTGCAACAAAAAGGTAACGACAAGAGGAGCTGAATACTTTAACAACACTTTAACTTCTTTTGATAAGCAGGTCTTAGCCTCCGCCAAGAGCACGTCCGAATGATGCGATAAGATATCGCTAACACTAGCGGTAAATGATATGTTGGACCGTGCCACAGATAAGCCATGTCCGTGAGTGGCATTAGATCGTGTTTGTGAAAGCTGAAGGTCATCTAAGGACGCTCTCGACCGCTTTTTCGATAACTGGTCGAGGGCTGGAATACTCTCAGGGCCCACGGAAATGATAGATGCTCTTCTCTTCTGCACGTAGGCAAGAAACTCATCCTCGGTGACATCAATTGAGTGGTTCAGTCTGGTTACCAAAAGACCAGTGGTCTCACTGGAATCTGTCATGTTGGTCTCGAAAAGCTGTGGGCCCAATAGGTGTACTTGTGATGCGTCATAACTAACGGACGCGACCGCGCGCTGATAACCCAACGGGGACTGAACAATATTTTGATAAGGGCCTATCGCGCAAGTCGTCGGCACCACGCTTTAAAGGTTTTGGCATCAGTCATATTGGAGTCGGACATTTAGTATTTGTCTGATATTTGAGACAAAGCTTCTCTACTTGGAATGCAACATCTTTAGCCAGAATTCATCTAGGTTTAGCAAATTAAACACAAGTGATCAATCCGTCAGGACAGTTCTCTATGCGTAATATTTTTATGTTATCTATGCAACCAATACCTAACAGTACGCTACTCCACATCTCTATAAATCCACGTGTTTTCCTGATCAGAACTTTCCTCTCAATAAGTTCATCACCATGTCCTTACCGGTAAACCAGGTAGTCCTGGCAAAGGAGTAGGCATCCAAAGTCAGGGACGCGAACAGGACGAAGCCAAACGGCAACATAGCTGGAATCCAACCTTGGGCCAATTCAAGCGCAAATCCCCCGCTGGTGAAGGCGTACTGCTTAACATCGCCTCTTTGCAAGTGATGCTGGTCACCTGGAAGATACTCCTCTGGGACAACAGCATTGGCCGTTGCGGCTGTTTGCTTTCCTGTCAAAATCGTAAAGTAGTCGTCTGCATAGTGAACACCGGTGTGGCCCTCAGTGGCAACAGCAGTGCCAAAGAAGATCAAATATTCGGTGATAGATGCATGCAAGATAAACATGCTGCCCATGGCACCGCCCGCGTTGTTGAACATCCAATCGTCCCAGTTGAAGTCATTCACGATACCTGGGTAAACACTTTTGATCTTGGGCGCCAATGTTGACATAATGGCGGAGGCATTTCCATCTGGATGCTCGGCCAATGTTTCTTTGACTAGAGATTGCAAGACAACGGGGTCAAATACAAAGCAGGATGGAAGCCAAGTCCGGAAGCTTGCTTCAAGAACAGCAAAAACTACCACGACAGTAGAGAGAAATTTGAACCACATGTTGGCCTGGTTTTTTTTTTTACCAAGTCGTACAAGCTTTATATTTTTCACGCAGGAATATACGAGATGCGGATTTAATTCGTAGCCTAAACGAGTCAAGGATGGCCGGAACGAACTTTTGTCATATAGGCTATTTACTGGCCAGACTTGAAGCCATTGGTTCTTTGATGATAGGCTAGATTAGTTTTTCCTCGGGGCGTGAGCAAGCATTGGTTGTAGTGGTCATCTAAGTCGATCATTTTCCAGCATGAATTTGATGTTTTGGAAAAGATTCCTGATTCCAGCATTAGAAAGCCTACTCACAATTCTGAGTCCAGAATTTGGGCTCTGGAGGACGCGTGCTCTCAGACACCCCAGTTAACACCATTATTGTCTAGTGCGCAGTTTATCCACACCACTTTCAAGTCAACTCCCACCCCACAATCATGCGAGACTTGGTTCAAGCCATAGAGAACGCGGAAAATGTGGAGACACTCTCGAGGACTTGCGACAGTTTTTTGCAAGCGAAATTTCTAAAGGAAATCAATTCTCCGTTGGTTATAAGTCTGCTACCGTCCTTCACCGACCCCCTCAAGGCCGCAGTAGTGACACTATTCAAATTGGAGTTGCGTATATGGCACTCTTCCTACCCGCTAGATCATGGCAAAATACAAGAAGACTTGAACTCTTTAGAAAACCTCAACACCATCAACCAAGCATCTTCTAGCCTGGCGCTTTTACTCAAAGGCAAATACCAGGATTTGCTCACCGACTACTACTTATGTTTTCTTGACTCCTCAAAACGTCCGAGATTGGTAGATTTGATAAACAAAAAGCTTAATATTTTGAAACTAGTTTCTACCAGCAAGCACATGACGGCAAATCTACAATTCAAGATACTCCTCTTCTATCTTCTTTGCGAGGCCGACTTGCGCAAGCGCAAAGTACATCACTATCTTCAGGAAGTAGGAGTTTACGCAAAAAAACTCAATGAAATTGTTAAAACATATGTCAAATTTACCAATGGGAGATCGCTTGTACCATTGTATGTCTACAACGAGCTCACAGCACATTTAAAGTCTCATTATGCATTGTTCCTGTGTTTGTTAAATCGATTTGATGGGGTTTTTCTCGAATATTTCTTCGAAAACAATATCCAAAGGCTTCCAAGGTGTTTCAAATCTATCAAATTCGAAAGAATCTGCACTCTACTTACGGAACAACCGCAGAATATTGATATCGAGGATTTGTTATTTCGAATGATAATAGGTAGGCAACTCCCCGACGGAACACAAATTGACCAGGCGAGACAATTGGTTATTTTCGGAGCAAGGGTGGAAAAGTACGATGCAATCAACAGCAGAATCAAAAGAATTGGTGAATTGGTCGAATCTTTGGCTACTTAGGGTGAATTAAAAACAGCATATCGATAGTTGTAAGCTTAGTCGAATTTGGAGTACTCTGGAAGCCAGTACTGTCTCAAAGTTGGGTGAGACTCGCCGATGGACGAAATTTTTTGCACTTCCCCTGAGGTCAACTCAAAGTCAAAAATATCAGTATATTGTGCAATTCTTTCTTCCTTGGCAGAAGTGGTCACAGGCAAGACTCCTTTTTGAAGCACCCATCTCAACAACACTTGTGCTGGGACCTTATTGTACTTGGAAGCCAAAGTCTCCAAATATTCGGTGAGTTCACCCTTCTCTCCCTTGACTATAGGACCCAAAGGACTGTAAGCCTCGATCAAAATCCCATGTTTTTGACTGAACTCTACGATACCCGGAGTCTGATTTTGCAAGTAGGCGCTAAACTCGATTTGGTTGACCACTGGCTTGATCTCAGCAATCTCGAGAATCGCCTCTAAATCGCTCACCGCAAAGTTGGATACACCAATATTCTTGGTCAATCCGTCCTTGACTGCCTTCTCCAAAGATTTCCAGGCCTCCTGTAAAGTGAAGCCATGGCTTTCCTTCGTGACAAAAGGCGCATGAAGCAAGTATAAGTCGACGTAGTCGACCTTCAACTCATTCTTCAAATGATACGACAAAGAGTCATATGGAAGGCCGTGCTTGGATACCAATTTGTGGCTCTCGTCACCGACAAAAAACTTATCGGTCAAGAATAGGTTTTTGCGGTCTACACTCGCAATCGCCTCGCCAATCTCTTTGTCAGTGTTGTAAACTTCTGCACCATCAATGTGAACAAATCCCTTTGCCAAAGCTGTTTTCAAGGCGTTGACAACGTTAGAATCCACCTCATCACGGCCGAGTTTGAACCATTTAGTTCCGACACCATATGCTACCGCTGGAATTGAGTTGCCGTTAGATAATTTGAAGACGTTATTGGAGAGGGACATTGTAAATTTTTGCTTGTACGATATATTAGTCAGGAAAATCCTCATTTTATATACTACTAGCAAGTGTGGC
This sequence comes from Clavispora carvajalis, assembly GCA_030581635.1. Taxonomy (NCBI): domain Eukaryota; kingdom Fungi; phylum Ascomycota; class Pichiomycetes; order Serinales; family Metschnikowiaceae; genus Clavispora; species Clavispora carvajalis. The sequence continues at coordinate 8,518 of JAKTTV010000048.1, read as the reverse complement.
TCTAATAAAGGACTCCGCAGTTTCTTTTTTATAAGCTACGACAACTATCCACAATTCTCCATTCCAATTATTGTGGCTTATGCGGCTTGAGTAACTTACAACTTTTTGTGAGACCACTCGGTGTGAATTGTCACTGATAGCTCTGACGCCAGTGTAGGTGTCTCTACACACGTAGACGGTCGTAAGGTATTAACTGCAGGCAGCCCACTCGCTCTATCTCATACAATGCAAACTTACGTTTCGGCTTGCTCAATGCCTTGAATTATTATCATCATGCTGGAATTTTTTTCCGATGCCTCATAAGTTACTCTGTTCCGCTATGGTCGTTCAAAACAGAAGGGTTCTACATTAGCTTGGTTCAAATGCAATGGATCTTCTTCTGTCTATATAATGATACATTGGAGTACGCAGGATGCGAAGGTAGAGAAATTAGTAATAAAACAGAAAGGGTGAAGGAAACTCGACAAACGTCACATGTGCATTGGAAGTATCATGGCAGACGTGTTCTTAGTAATATCCCAGACCGAGCTGTAATAAGGATTTGGCCACAGAGAAGCTGCTTGGGGTGCCCAAACTGTTTTGCCTGAGAGGAGAAGATCCTAACACATCGTCTTTGCCCTTGTGAGAGTCGACAAATGACTCATCTGCCGTTTCATCAATTGTTTCATCGCCGTTGGAGTTCGAGCCACTTTGGAGAACTCTGGAACTAGCTTTTATAGGTGTTTTCAATATCTTGTGTACCGATGGAAGTCTCTGGGCCGCGTTGGAAAGAGGAAGCAGCTGAGGGTACGCATTGTGGAATGAGGACAGAGGCTTGATGTGGTATAAACGCAAGTTGTTAGTAGGTTTGCGTGATGCTATGGTATTCAACAGAGGGAGTTTGGTGGCTGTATCTTGCTTTTTCAAATTGCGGTTGGCTGCGGTCACAAAGGTTCGGGCCGCTGGCGCCTTGACCTTGGACACGCGAATGTTGGGAGAAGCGGCAGTCGAGCTGCTTTTCTTCAGTTTGAGCTTGTAGAATGCGAGTTGTAACCGAAGCTTCAACTTTGTGGCAGCCAAATCGGCCTTGACGTTCTTGCTGTTGGAAATTTTGTAGTCAGAGAAGCTCTCAAGCTTGCGCGCCGGGGATATTCTAGTTTTCGACGGCATAATCATGCTGGCTGACTTGTTCAAGCCAAAGTTGGGCCCAAACGGCACCAACGGCAATGACGCCAACGGGCCGCCCTTTGATTTCCTTAATGGGGAATTGACATTGATGTTGATCGGTGCCAAAGCCACCCTTTTGGATGGAGTGGAGGAAGCTGGCATAAGCGAAGGTGGGGATGTGATAATTTGAGGCGCTTGGAATGTCTTCTGTCTATGGACAACAAGATTATGCTATGAGGAGGTGAAATATGATATGTGGAGATGTTCTAGTGTAAACGGAGCGTGGACGCCATGTATCTTTAAGAAAAAACAGGTCGCGTCTTGTGTAGGCGAACGCAAGACTAAACAAGCCAAATCAAAACAGTATGCTCGTCTATACAAGCAATGAGTGACAAAGTGACTATGGCGCGCGAGAATTGGCTTCATGCGCACCTGTAGCGTGTCTGTTTGTTTTCAGACTGCACATAGGCATGTTTACGTCAGCCCGTAACGGGTAGGTGTGCGACCGGTGTTATGGTGGGAACGGTAGTCAGGCTCATATGGTCAAGTGTAGGATACATCGTTACGAGAAGAAAAGACGCAGATTGGAAATCCCGAAGAAGAATGGCAGATACGAAAAGAAAAGGAAGGACGGTTTGCAAACAATGCTAATGCTTTGTCTTGTCAACAGGCAAGTCGTATTTTCGTGTGTCAGAGGTATTGCTGCGCGCATGCAAATTAGGCTCGTATTAATGTTGGCCGCGTAATGAATGTGATGCGCGACCCGAAGGAATCAGGAAGAGTCGATACGTGCGCCAATAACAAATGGCTACATGTACAGGTACTGAACGGTGGGGACTTGGGTTTATTTTTGCGATGTTCCGCTTTGGGCTTCACTTACCTGAACTTCCTCATGACCGGTTCGTTCAGGCACCCGACCATGCAAAGTGTCGAATACAGAATCACAACCTCCCGTAGTTCTATGGGTCAAGCGTTTATTTACGTGACTGAAAGTCCTTTTCTCGGTCATTTCTCTTCCTCGCGGTTTTAGTTGGAGCTCACTAACCATGGTGTTTCCTGCAAGGTGCTGCAGGTTACGATCTTCGCCTGGCTTTGAGTTCGTAGTGCGCATGAACCGGTGCGCTAAGTCAGTCATAATAGATAGAGCCAGTCAAGCACATTTATTGTTGAGCTAGGCCCAGCTCGTATGCTCGCACACTAATTCGGCACAGAGTAGTGACGTGGTTCGCTTTTCACACGAAAAGCAATTGTTTGAATTGAGACATTTCACCATTTGTTGCTTTCGTGGTGGAATGGGGTATTTTTGACTTTGGCAACTTTTCAACCTAGATTCCAATTTTTGGCGAAAATAGCATGGCCGGAGTTTGTCGGCAAAGACTTTTCCGTTTCCACGTATTGTCCCTTCACCAGTCATTGTGACAAATCTTGTTAAGAACTTGATAATCCAGCCAAGATACAAATTGGGCACGCTCTATCTATATGCACACGACTCCTGATAAGACACAAAACACCTTAGACCCATTAACTTCTGTTCACCGCTTATGAGTTTGAGGAGTAAGCTTTCTTCTTTGCGGGAGTTCTTGACGCCCATCAACAATGAATCGAATTTTCGCAAAACAGGCGAAATTTCTCCCGAAGAGTTTGTGAAGGCCGGCGATTATTTGGTGTACAAATTCCCAACCTGGTCATGGGGAACATGCCCTCCACAGCTCCAAAAAAAGTTTTTACCTCCCGAGAAACAATTTTTGGTGACTCGCCATGTACCCTCATACCAAAGGGTGGCGACAGCTTTGCCCGACTTGGCGAATTCTTTCGATGAAGAGTATGACCATGATAGTGACAGTGAGTGGGTGCCCCGTATAAATTCAGGTGGAGTGAACGCTTTGAAGCAGGAACAACAGCAACAACTTTGTCAGCAAGATTTGGACGACTTGATGGATGACACCGTGGAAGATGATTTAGCCGAGGACGATATTGACGAGTTTACCCAAATCAATCTGGAGCAGCTGACCCTTCGCAAGTATGATCTTTATATTGCATATTCGACATCCTACAGAGTACCCAAAATGTACTTGGTTGGATTCAGTGCTAACGGTATTCCGCTATTGCCTGATCAAATGTATGAGGACATTGCAGGAGACTACAAGGATAAGACCGCCACAATTGAAAGCTTGCCAATGTCCTACAATACTACATCCGTTTCCATTCACCCTTGCAAGCACTCTTCAGTGATGAAAGTGTTTATGAGACATGCAAAGTCCAAAGCCAATAAGACGCGAGACGATTTAGCCACGAATATGGAGTCATTAGAGTTGCGGGACAGCTCTAACGAAGAACAGGACGAGGGAATACGAGTAGATCAGTATCTCATCATTTTCCTCAAATTCATCGCTAGCGTCACCCCAGGAATAGAGTACGATTTTACCACTGATGCTCTCTGAACAATATAAAGATTAATGTCTATCCAATTTTCTCGCGGAAATGGTAGTCGAACCTGTAATACTTAGTATTTAATTTTTATAAACCATCCATTGCTTCCTAAACTATGGAAATTGCTTCTCTTGAATTTTAAAATCACACCCCAAACAAACCTTCCGAGCGCTATATACCACGTCAGACATTAAGTAACCTCAGCCTTTTCGGCTGGTATTTAGCGAATTCTTTATCGCCGTTCGACCTTTTTAAAAATTCCGCACGTTGTGCATGCGCAATTGCAAATCGTATATACAACGTAACTTCAAAATGACTAGCAACCTTCACAATAGGAAAAAGAAGGTTCCGCATGAAGCAGACCAAACAACGGAGGTGGTTTGTGAGGATGATGAGCATCATTCTGTCAACGAAGATTCGTCGTCTCTTTCCCGCTCCCATTCGAGACACTCCCGCCACAAGGAAGCGCAAAATAAGAATGCAAAAAAGAAAAAGTTATATCAGACTAGAAGGGCAACGTTTGCTTTGGGTGCCGTCATCGGGCTTTTGATAACCATAGTAATCACTGCATTCTCATCAGATGATATTAGATCTGAATTGGACAAATTGGTGTCATACGATTCTGTCAGTGATTTATTCGATGATTGGAAGGGCTCTTTGCCCCAGAGTATCCTGCTGATTCTAGACTCAGACGGTACTAAAGAAGATGGAGAGCTCCATGGCTCGGCCGAGTCCTTTTCTGTTGGAAGAAGAATGAAGAAGATGCACAATCTTACCGAGAAATACAACGTCGTTCTTGTTCCTGGTGTGATTTCGACGGGCATCGAATCATGGTCTATAAATGATGAGGGTGACTGTCCCTCAACACATCACTTCAGAAAAAGATTATGGGGCTCTTTCTACATGTTGAAGACAATGGTGCTCGATAAGGCATGCTGGCTAAAGCACATCAAACTCGACCCGGAGACCGGCCTAGATCCACCGAACATCAAATTGAGAGCATCGATGGGATTTGATGCTGCGGACTTTTTCGTGGCAGGCTATTGGATTTGGAACAAAGTTTTACAGAATTTGGCTGTTATCGGCTACGGTCCCAATACAATGATCAGTGCTGCATATGATTGGCGATTGGCCTACCTTGACTTGGAGAAAAGAGACGGGTTCTTTAGTAAATTGAAGTTAACAATCGAAGAATTGAAAAGATTGAATGGGGAAAAGACTTACTTGGTTGGCCATTCAATGGGCTCCCAAGTAATCCTCTATTTTATGAAATGGGTGGAGGCCGAGGGTTTACATTATGGAAATGGCGGACCCAATTGGTGCAACGAGTATCTCGCTGGATTTATTAATATTAGTGGATCACTTCTAGGTGCACCGAAAGCAATTTCTGCTCTACTTTCAGGTGAGATGAAAGACACTGTTCAGTTGAACCAATTGGCCGTTTATGGACTAGAAAAATTTTTTTCCAAGAAGGAAAGAGTAGACATGCTCCGCACATTTGGAGGTATTCCCTCGATGCTCCCCAAAGGTGGTGATGTCATTTGGGGTAATCGTACTAGTGCACCCGATGATCCAACCAATGAACTCAACACAGACGTGTCCGGTGTTGAAATGAGTGGAAGCAAAGATCAAACTTTTGGTTCCTTCATCAAATATAGATCAAGGTTCAACCAATCTGTTGAAATTACCGGAATCCAGGAACTAGAGAAAGACTTTACGATGGAAGATAGTATAAATTTGCTTCTTGAAACATCCCCTGAATGGTTCAGCAATAGGGTTACTGAACAATACTCTTTTGGGGTTTCTAAAACCGAGGAAGAGCTCAAGATCAACAACCATGATCACCTGAAATGGGCTAATCCCTTAGAAATAGCGCTTCCTAACGCACCAGATATGAAAATCTATTGCTTCTACGGTGTGGGTAACCCTACAGAAAGAGCATATACGTATCGTGACGACCCAGCATCAGGTACATCTCTCGTTATAGACACGGAGAGCGAAAACCCAGTTTTCTTTGGCGATGGAGATGGAACATTATCACTTATGACACACTCTATATGCCACGAGTGGCAGAAAAAAGGATCGAGATTCAATCCTTCGGGGGTGGAGGTGAAGATCGTTGAGATAAAACATGAACCTGATAGATTCGATATCAGAGGCGGTGCAAAAACAGCTGAGCATGTCGATATTCTTGGCTCTGCGGAATTGAACGAGCTAGTACTCAAAGTAGTTGCGGGCCGCGGAGACGAGATCGAAGATGCGTACGTCTCTGAATTGCACCAACTTGTCCAGGACCTCGACATATAATTGCACTATCTATATTCAAAATGTTTAGTTGTTGAATTATTGAGTATGCCAAATTACTCATCTGTTCTGGTAGTCCTTTGCAATAGGCCCGAACGAAGACAGATTTACACTTGTGGTTTCTGTAGGGTATGCTCTACAACCAAAGGAACATACGGTAGACACTTAGATTCGCGCAAGGGCAACACTCATCATGCAGAAGAAGAGATGCATCCAGAAGAAGAGATAAAGCATCTTCGGGAACATGTTGTTCGAAGAGCCAAAAATGAACGTGGAACAGGCCAAATAGAATAAAAGTCTCTCGGCCGAAACGGGGAATCGCGAAACGGCAATACAAGAGAAGAACAAACTTCGGCGTAAGACACGAGACGGTAGGATCAAAGCCAGGCTCAAAGCAACCGAAGGGCTGATACACAAAATAGCTGATACTTTCCACTGAACCCTTTGTCATTTCTTTGCGATGTTTCTCTCTGAGAATTTGTGGCCGCGTTTAATCAGGTTCAAGCGAAAGGATTTCGAACAGGTTCTTGCCGTCTTTTCGCCGATAAAATGATTTTTGACTAACCGGCTTTGTGAGGCGTTTAAAAATTTGAGAAAGTTTCGCAGAAATCAAACAGAAAGAATGCTGAACCAGAGATAGTTATGGTATCACTCAACTTGCCAAGCGCAATTTCAGCTTCTACTTGCACTGTAATGCACCGCTCTTGGCAGAAAAAAAAAAGAATTGTATGAGAATCACACGCAAAGCGGGATTTTGAATCTTTTAGCCGTATGATACTCCGCACATAATTCAAGTAGAGAAAATATTAGTCAATTCTGACTGTTAAGATATGATAAATAAGTCTGCGAGATAAGTAAGAATTGGCGCGGCATGTAGCGGAGTGGAAACGGATAGGGACATTTTGTGGAGCTATCTGCACACCATTACGCGGTGTTACTACTTCGGTGTATAATCATAGTGGCTACAGGTAGCAAAACGCCATGAGGTATGTTTACTGAAAGCACAAGGCCAAGTGACACGGGCCCATTAAATACCAGGTCACTAACAATAATAGTGGAAGATTCGTTAGGGCGTCAAAGTATAGACACGTGTTTGGCCAAGCAGCTAAAAAGGAATTATGTTATGAAAACTTGAAGGTTACCAAGAATGCTTGGGATTCCAACATTATTAACACCAACGGAAAATACATCGCCGTTAATTGGCAGGCTTCTGGCGGAGGTGCGTTCGCTGTTATTCCACTTTCCGAAGTGGGAAGAGCGCCGGACACCGTGCCATTGTTTCGTGGTCACAAGGCGCCCGTTTTAGACACGGCATTCAATCCATTCAACGAACAGCAGGTCGTCAGTTGTTCCGAGGATGGCAAGATTATGTTGTGGGACATCCCAGAAGACTATTCCTTTCACAACAATACCGATTCCGACGGGAAGGTTTTGGACTTCAATGAACCTACCAGAGTGCTCTCAGGTCACACCAAAAAAGTGGGCCACGTTGAGTTTCACCCTTGTGCTGAAGATGTTTTGGCCTCTTGCTCTTTGGACTATACCGTCAAAATTTGGAACATTGCGACCGGTGAGGCGGTGATTACATTGGCCCACGATGATTTGGTCACATCGTTTGCGTTCAACTACAATGGTAGCCTCTTGGCGACTACTTCTAGAGACAAAAAATTGAGAATTTGGGATATCAGAAACGGCAAGGTCATTTCCGAGGGTCCCGGACATACTGGCGCAAAGCCATCGAGAGTTGTGTGGTTGGGAAACACAGATCGTATCTGCACCACCGGTTTCTCAAAATGGTCAGACAGGCAAGTTGGCATTTGGGATGTGGAAGACATCGCCAAAGGACCAATAAACGGTTTCATGGTCATTGATTCGTCCTCTGGAGTGTTAATCCCCATTTTCGATGACTCGACCTCTATATTGTATTTGGCAGGAAAAGGTGATGGTAACATTCGCTATTACGAATTTGATAAAGATGAAGTGTATGAGTTATCCCAATACACTTCAACCGACGCTCAAAGGGGTTTCGCATGTACCCCGAAGATCAAGGTCAATGTGCATGAACACGAGGTATTGAGATCTTTCAAAACCGTCAATGACAGCTCAATTGAGCCCATCTCTTTCATTGTTCCCAGAAAGTCGGAATTATTCCAAGAAGACATCTATCCTGACGCACCTTCCTTCAAAGCTGCCGTGTCAGCCGAGGACTGGTTCGCAGGTCATGAAGTCAACGGACCATTGTTGGTAAAGATGGAGTCAGTATTTGAGGGCATTACTGCTGAATTGAGAGAATCCACACCCGCAGTTAGTATCTCTGAAATTAAGAAAGCCACCTCTTCTGCACCTGAACCCACAAAACCTACTTCTTCTTCCCCCGTTAAGAATACTAATCCTAACATTGAGCCAGTCAAGGCTGCTGATGTTGTCAGTCAGTCGCTGAAGAATCAAGTTGACCAAGTTTTGAAGGGCTCCACAAAAGTAGACTCCCTTCTCAATAAAGTGGTTGACGAATCTGATGATGAAGACGCTAAGAGAATAGAAGAGAGTAGGGATGAGGGTTGGGAAGAGGTGAATATTCCGGAAACGAAACCGAAAGTTAAGGCGGAACCCAAGGCGGAACCCAAGGCGGAACCCAAGG
>JAKTTV010000047.1:0-41462 GCA_030581635.1 Clavispora carvajalis | reverse complement strand
GTAGTTGTCGGGGATGCCCGGCAGCAGGGGCGACGGCGGGCCCGGCGAGCGGACCAGGAAGTAGTTTTGGTTTGCGTCCGCGTGCGGCGGCGAGTCGGGCGTGGCCGGGTGCGCGCAGGCAGCCTCTTTGGCGGCCCCACAGGCGTTTTGGGGATTGCTGTCTGGGCCTGTGTCCCTGGGATTGCCGGAGGCGTCTCTCAGATTGCCGGAGGCGTCTCTCAGATTGGAGACATCTTTCAGATTGCTGGAGACATTTTTCAGATTGCTGGAGGCGTCTCCCAAATCGCTGGAGACATCTTTCGAATTGCCGGTGGCGTCTCGGGGGACACTGCCCGAATTGACTCCAGTTCTCGTTGCACTCTCTTGGGAACTGGGACCGTCGGAACCAAGTCCCTTTGCTAGTGCGTCGTGGCTGTCCCCGCCCCTCTCGCTCCTGCCGCCTTTGCTTCCGCTCTCGGCCCGCTTTCCATTCTCGGCCCGCTTTCCATTGGCCCGCCCGCTTTCCGCCCGCCGCTCTTTCTTCCGGCCGTACTCGCGCTTTTCTTCTCCGGCTCCGTCCCCCGCTTCCGGCTGGCCCGCAGCCGGAGTCATGGCAAACCGAAGACTCGTGCGAGATTTGTCTCTTTTGAGAAAAGACATGGGCTTGTTCCGAGGTGTGTGTCCAATCCGGTGTGGCACTAGATGGGTGGAATCCGTGCTCAGCAGGTGCAAGTGGCTCGGTTTCGGTCTGTGTGCAGGATAGGTGTGTGGCCCGTGTATTAGCCGTGTCCCTGGCCTTCTCTGCTGGTGGCACCCGGCCTTCTCGGCTGGCGGCACCGGTGCTTCTCGGCTGGCGGCACCGGTGCTTCTCGGCTGGCGGCAACGGTGCTTCTCCTCTCTTCTTTTCGCTCTGCAATGGCGCACATGTGTCACCTCGGCTCTCGGCATACTAACCTGCCCCGTCGTCAACATGATAGACCCTCGTCTGCGGCCAATGGCGTTATGTCCGCTCTTTGGCCCCATTTTTGCTCCGTAGTCACACCGGGCTAGATTCGATCTCTAGTCTGCTCTCGCTACTGGTTTCCTGTGGCTGGCTGCTGTTGGCTACTACTGGCTACTTTTGCAAAAGACGCTGGTACACGCACCGTAGAATATTGAACCGCCACGTTTGTGCGGCTTCAAGCTACCGTCGTCCCAACTCAGCGATGTCTACGGTCTCGGCTCACTAAGGCGAGCCCCAAATTATGCGGAATCCTTGCCATACCTATTCGGTACCACGCGGTCGCACTCAATTTTCGCGCTTGCGATAATGGGTTCTGCAAGCCCGCAAAATGCAGAATGTCACCGCAGTGCTGTCTTCGGTTCTGTCGTCTCGTGCTCTTCGCGTATCGTCTTCCGTGTAACAGAAAAGGATATATTCTGTGAACGCTTGGGTTTCTTGTGTGAAGTAAAGGTCTGTAGTACCGCAAATTTCGGCCGTCGCGTCCCGCATCCAATTTGCAATGGACTGACGGATCAACTGACGACATCCCATTTGCAGTGGACTGGCGAATCAACTGACGACATCCCATTTGCAGTGGACTGGCGGATCAACTGACGACAGCAATCACGCCTCAACGGAGCAGCGATTGTCACCTCCAAATTTACTCCAGTTTTACACCCGAATCCAGTTCTACACCCCACATACTAACCTATCGGGCCATGTTCTCCGCTCGCCACCAATCGCTCAAATCCGCACGACAGTTTTGTCCCAATTGAACCTGTGAAGCCCTTCACGTTCATTGCCTCTTCTGGCACGTGTCTCCAAACTGGCACTGAAACCAAAAGTCTCTGCGCGGGTATTCGGTCCGGATATCAGGAAACAGGAACCGAATCGCAGGATGCGGCGGAAGAGGCGAAATCTTGATAACGAACCATAACTCCGCACCTGACGCGGAGAGGCCAACCGCTGGGGACCGCGCATCCCGAACGGGCTTTAGCCCGACCACCGCCCAACTGGGAAGTTGCCTCTGGCCCTAGTCCCGGATGTCCGGGTGTGAGTCTATCCGGATAAGAAGCGCGTACAGCCGTGCGCCACCCAATGTCGCCCCAATGTCGCGAAGGTGGAGCGCTTCCATGTTACCGAGAAATGTCGGATGGGTCCAGCCGTCTGCCCGCCTCATTGCGCTCTTGACTATAATCCCACTCAATTCTCATACCGGCAGAATTGGCTCAGCAAGGCTTCTGCAATGCCAATCGGCCCACACCCAGCTCAATAACAAGCGAAATGTCGCAACATTTATTCGCTTCTCTGGTCGGATTTGCTTTTTCAAGCGACAAGCAGTGTGATAGGGGGACGTACGCCCTGCACACATCCAAAAATAACGCATTCAGTGTTCTGTTTTGGAGCATACCCAAAAGAGACAAATTTAGAATGCCTACGGAAACCCAACAAATCACGGGAAAAAAAACATCGGAGGGGGCGAAATTGCAGTCGGAAGCGCAAAAAGCTGTCAAAGCTTTCCCTTTGCTGTACATCAACGGCAATTCAAGCACACCAGTGTAGCCATCAACACATGATACAGAGCGACTGCGCAATCCGGATGTCAGACCTCCCCTATCCAGCCAAGACGAAGGTTCCGTCTCCGGCGTTATCTGCCGAACCGCCTACTTGCAGTAGCGCCTGATCCTGATTGCGCGGGTTGCGGTTTCCTAACCAATCACGCCTCTCCCGAGAGGCGCACCTAATACGGCTAGCGCGGGTGTGGTGTTGGGGCCGAAAGGAAAAACCCCTGCTACCGGGCACGCTGGCCTGCATGCGTGCGTTTTTTCCTCATTTAGCCCGTTTCTTTTTCTTTATCAGACTGTAATTGTCTTGACTTCGCCGAGCGAGTCACCCCCGAGTATAAAGCGCATGCAAATCCAGCTCGGCTCGTTTTTCTTTCCTTGTGCTTTTAATCTCACCCAAATTTTTCGACCGTTTGGTTAACTTTCACATCTCCCCTACATTCCCAATCTAACAATGGTTGGTATCACTGAACAAACGGCAATTTTGGCCAAGTACCTTGACTTGGACCAAAGAGGCAAGATTCTCGCCGAGTACGTCTGGATCGACTCCGAGGGCAACACCAGATCCAAGTGCAGAACCTTGAACAAGAAACCTTCCGCCGTCGAGGACTTGCCTGAATGGAACTTTGACGGTTCTTCCACCGGCCAAGCCCCAGGTCACGACTCTGACATTTACCTCCGCCCGGTTGCGTTTTACCCTGACCCCTTCAGAAAGGGTGACAACATCATCGTTTTGACCGAGTGCTGGAACAACGACGGCACCCCAAACAAGTTCAACCACAGACACGAGTGTGCCAAGTTGATGAGCGCCCACTCGGACGAAGAGGTGTGGTTTGGCTTGGAACAAGAGTACACCTTGTTTGACCAATACGACCAGGTGTACGCCTGGCCTCAAGGCGGTTTCCCTGCTCCTCAAGGCCCATACTACTGTGGTGTGGGTACCGGTAAGGTTTACGCCAGAGATGTCGTGGAGGCTCACTACAGAGCCTGCTTGCACGCTGGTATCAACATCTCTGGTATCAACGCCGAGGTGATGCCTTCGCAATGGGAGTTCCAAGTTGGTCCTTGCACTGGTATCGACATGGGTGACGAGTTGTGGATGGCTCGTTTCTTGTTGCAAAGAGTTGCCGAGGAGTTCGGCGTCAAGATCTCTTTCCACCCTAAGCCATTGAAGGGCGACTGGAACGGTGCTGGATGCCACACCAACGTCTCTACCAAGGCCATGAGACAACCTGGTGGAATGAAGAACATTGAAGACGCTTTGGCTAAGTTGGCCAAGAGACACAAGGAGCACTTGACCTTGTACGGTACCGACAACGACCTCAGATTGACTGGCCGTCACGAGACCGCTTCTATGGACAGCTTCTCTTCTGGTGTCGCCAACAGAGGTGCCTCCATCAGAATCCCAAGATCTGTCGCTAAGGAAGGCTACGGCTACTTTGAGGACAGAAGACCAGCATCTAACATTGACCCATACTTGGTCACCGGTATCATGGTTGAGACCATCTGTGGTGCCATCCCTGACGCCGACATGTACAAGGAGTTTGCCAGAGAAAGCGAGTAAATACTTCATCGTTCAAAATTAATAATTCGACATTTGTGCACTCTGTAGAAGCGAAAGATTTTTTCACGAGGCCAGTTTCAGACAAGACCCGTTAAGCGGGGTTTTTCTTCATCATTAACGATGACGTCAAATGCAAATACGATGCTTGACCCAATCATTGCCGCAACTCTACGCGAATTAGCTTGCCCCTTGTGATGCGCTATAAACCATTAAAGGGTATTTCTTTTCCGGCAATGCGCATCGGCTACAATATTTCCTCTTACTTTGACATACAACGCACCTCGCAAAAGAGATGTAGTTGGAAGGTTCACCTTTTTTATCGCCACAAACAAGGGTAGGCGAGGAGCACAAAAGGAAACACCCATACATCTCATGAATAAACATCCGTGCCTCCTTCCACAAACACCCGGACATCATAAGTAAACATCAGTACCTCTGCTATGATATCGAGGTAAAGGTCGTGGGCGCGAAACTGGTTTGTAGTCGCCTGATCTTACGTAAATCAGCTGCTACCCATACTGTCTTGGCTGCCCCTACTAATCAAAGATAAATGCTGATCAGCCACAAGCACATCTAGAGAGCCGAAATTCATTGGTAAAAGGCGCCATATGAGCCAAGCTTAGCAAGTGGGGTACATTTCAATCCTGGTAAGGTAAATTTCAAACATTTCCACGAATTCTGAGACAAAAGAAGAACAACACGCCACCGAAGGTTCAGGTGAACTTTAGCTCCCCATTGATATTGAAAGCAGGGAAAATCTTGTGAACAAAGCTAAGTTGTAGGTTAGAAAATTTGCGTATGAAGTTGAATCATCGAAATTAAAAGATGCCGTTTGCACGGACCCGGTTTCGGAATACTGTCGTGTGACATTTGTCAATAATCCGTGATAGTTTAGTGGCTAGAATTACCGCTTGTCGCGCGGTAGACCGGGGTTCAATTCCCCGTCGCGGAGTTTTTTTTCGAGTGGCGTCAGTCGCAGAGAAAGCACATTGTTCCATGCGTTCAGGGATTCAATTGACTCGGCTTTGCCACTTGGTGGTGTGACAAGTGTTGATAATTTTTTCGTTCGCTGACAGACCCTGGCAAAATTGGATATCGTGATGCGCCTATTATTTCCCGAATGCAAAGCCAACTTAGTCTGTATCGCGTCTCTGCCCCGAATCTTGGACATTCATTAATTGCTGATTGATCACCCGTTAATGCCGAATGTACATCAACATCCGTGATAGTTTAGTGGCTAGAATTACCGCTTGTCGCGCGGTAGACCGGGGTTCAATTCCCCGTCGCGGAGCTTTTTTTTGCGTACGAAAAGGTCAATGCACCACACAGAGATTTCGTTGAATACGGGCCCCTATTCTACAGCCGCCGTTTTACGCTGTTGTCTTTTTTATGCTGCATGGATATATCTGGCTCAGAAATTGAAGAGCGAGACCTGTTCCTTCTTTGCCTCAGTCTACCGTAACCCTTTTGAGTTCTAGGATGGGACTAATCAAATCGCGACACAAAGTGTCGCATTGACAAAACAATAACTGCCTCGGGAGCTCCACCGCCTGTAAGTTTGTTGGCATCCCATAGTACCGCTCAACCTCCTCCAGGTCTATCAATTAGAGAAGACATCAGTCAAAAAGTCGACACTGGTGTTCACCACATCAGTCTCGGCTCCCGCATCAGAGTCCTCGTCCACCTTGTGCAGTGCGCCCGCCACCACCTTGGACCGTGTGCTCCAAAACTGCAGCGGGGTGTTCTTCTTCCACTGCGCCAAAAGCGCTTCACGGTCCACACCTGGAGGCACAAACTCATCCTTGCCACCCACAAGTACCAAAATCGGGCATGGCACCCGAGCAAATGTTGCGGAATGGTCGGCGTCGGTCAAGTACGACGAAAAGTAATCGTCCGCGCCGCGAGATCCCGCGAGCGCCACGAACCGAGCGGCCAGAATTGGCGCCCCAAACACAAGATCCAGCGCAGCCGCTGGGAGCAACTCGTTTCCTTGGCCCGCAACCACTAGTTCCTGAGCCTGCGCCAAGTACCGCGCGAGGTCCGCGGGAGGAGCGAAAAAGGCAAACGCTTCGCTGTCGCTGACTGGCGCTTGCAAAATGGCGCCGTCCAAGCGTGCCCGAGGGTCGAATTCCGCCCCGTGGCTAGCGCGCGACAAGTATTCCATGGCATCCTGGCATCCGGTGGAATGGCCCATTAGCACCACTTTGGACTTGGTGGAACCACGGCGGGTGCGCAAATACACAGCCAATTGTGCGAGCTCGCGCGCATCACGCTCCAAACTGCCGGTGCCAAACCCGAGATAGCTGGAGCTGATAAGCGCCTGAACCACAGCCACACGGCCGTCGAAACGCGACGCCACAGCTTTGGAGAGAGCAGGAACATAGGGAACGGAGAGAAGACCGTCGGTCAAGCCGGCAACAAATATGACAAAATGTTGCGGGGCCGAGTGCTGGCCGAATTCGGCAGCCACGAGACCAGCAGTGTATTGGTGGAGAAGAACGGGGTGCATGCTTGAGATTGAGAATTGGAACTAAGCGTGGGCCCCAATGAGTAGATCTCGGTGCGGCAGGGCTTATCGTTCACGTGCGCGCGACTCCCGGTTGAGATGTACGGATTGCTCCCCACCTCCATCACGCTCAATCCTCATGAGCACCAGTTGACTCGTGTACTGGACGAGACATTACTCGATATTCCGTGAAGGGTTTGAGGGGGCTGGATCAAGAAGCACGACAATCGACGAGACGTCAATGTAGATCTTCTCATTTAAACGATTGCTCTCCCAGCAGTAGCAGCCTACTGCGTATAAGCTTCAACCTTCCACTTTTACAAGCACGAACATGGTAAACACGGTTGTGAGTAGGTGGGAGCCAAGCGGGCTGGCTAAGGATCACGTTTACTGGCAAATAATGTAGATGCTCTCCGGATTGTGAGTTTGTTGGCTGCAGCCACAAGTGCTGGAAAGGTCAGCTCTGTATGTGATTTAGGATTTCTGTTAATATGTGAAATAGCTTCGGGTGTCTGTATTGTAGAAACCGGCATCAGAATCATGATTCATGTTTCTAAAAATGAGAAGCCGCTTACCCATTCTGGTGGGCACTTTTTACGGTGTTATCCACCGCGGGCAAACGGCCGGTACGGCGGCGACATTGTCGCAAACACAAACTCGAAAACGACCCGTACCCCTGAGGAAACCCCCATACATCCTTCACCAAACACCCGAACATCTTATACCAAACACCCAAACATCTTTTACCAAACACCCAAACATCTTGCTCTAAGCACCCATACACCCGGGGCTGGGCGACATTGTCGCGGGCCTGGAACGGCGGGGAGGGGGCTGAACGCAATTTGGGCGCGCGATGCTGTTTGATCCGATGCACGTGTAAGTGTGCTGCACCTCTTATCCCTGTTGTTACACCAAGGGGCTTATTTCCACTCACAGCAGGCGTTGATATAGAAGCCGGTTTAGTATAGTGGTCAGTACACTTCTTTGTGGCAGAAGAAACCCAAGTTCGATTCCTGGAACCGGCATTCTTTTTGCATCGCGCGGCAACAAGAGCGCGCACTATAAAGGCGCGGCGGATCCACCTTCAACCCCATTTTTTCATGGTGGCAGAACCCGTTCTGGCCACTTTGGCTGCTCTTTCCACCGCCTACAACAATACAGCCGAGTTCGTGCTGACGCTGCGGCAAAACTTGCCCGATCCGGCCCTGTGGCTTCCCCGCTGGAGCGGCGACCCGGCCGAGGCCCAACTCCCTCCGATGGCGCCTCCTGCCCGCTGGGCCCAGTGGGAGGCGTGGGGCCGATATCACCAGTGCGCGGTGGCCACGGTGTTGGGCGCGGGGCTCGGGTGCGCGGGCGTCTTTTTTTACCGCCGCGGCCCCGCGCCACGGCGGCGGCGCGTGGGGAAGTTGGCCAACGGCGCGCGGCGAGACGTGGTGCTAGTGGTGGGCTCGCCCACCGAGCCGTTGACCCGGCTCTTGGCGCTCGACTTCGAGAAGCGCGGCTTCATTGTGTACTTGACGCTTCTCGACGACAAGGACTCGCGGTACGTGGAGCTGAATGGGATCCCCGAGGACATCAATTTTTTGAACATGGCCGCGGAGGCCGCGGAGGGCGAGGGCGGTGCGCCGGGCGCGGAGGGCGCGGTGCGCGACTTCCGCCGCTTGCTTGACACCCGGGTGGTGCCGTTTCCGGGCGCCGCGCCCCACCAGCTCCGGTTGCGCGCGGTGGTGTTCGCGCCGCAGTTGTACTTCCCGCTCGGGCCCGCGGAGCAGGTGGCGCGCGCGTCCTGGGCGCGGGTGCAGCGGCTCCAGGCGGTGCCGCTCGAGCTTTTCGCCGCTGGCCTCCTGGGCCTCGTGCGCGTGCACCGCGCAAAAGTGGTGGCGGTGGTGCCCACGGTGGTCAGCACGCTCGCGTTGCCGTACCACGCGCCCGAGTGCGTGTACCAGGCCGGGTTGAAGGCGTACTACGCCGCGCTCGCCAAGGAGTTGCGCCCGCACGGCGTGCTGGTGACGCAGGTGCGCCTCGGCAACTTGAATTTGTCGCGCGCCCCGCGCGCTGCGGCCGTGGTGGATGCAGAGGTGCGCAGCTGGCCCGAGGACATGCGCCTGGTGTACGGCGACCATTTTGTGCGCGCCCAGAGGCGCGCCGCAGTGGGCAGCGGGCTCAAGTCCCAGGGCCTTCGTGCGTTGCACCACTTGCTCTTTGACTTGATCTACGCTCGCGGGCAAAACCCGCCCGTGGTGTACTACGGCACGGGCGCCCGGGCCTACGAGTGGTTGGTGTGCCTCTTGCCCACGTGGTTGGCGGACCTTGTGTTCTGACTGGCCCTGCAACCACTTCCCCGCGCCCCACTGTGACTCTGAACATTTCCGCACTCAGCATACGTATCGGTAATAATACTCATGAATTTGTAAATCCGTCTTCTCTGACCCCTACCGCCCATCTGACTTACCGTTTATTTGTCCTCCCGTATTTGTCCTCCCGTATTTGTCCTCCCGTATTTGTCCTGCTTCATCTGTCCTACCGTTTATCGCACCTCGCGCTTCTCGGTGCCCTAACCACACTTTGGGCCGCGCGCGACCTTTTCGCCTATAAAGCCGCGCCATCGCCCACTTTTTTTCTTCTTCGCGTTCATAGACAAAGATTTGCTATCGAAGCTCTCTAAAATGGCATTGCCATGGCTTCGGCCAATGCTTCGGGGAAAGTCTCCGGCCGCTGCAGCGGAAACGTGATGGTGCGTGACACCATTTGCCTCCTGCATTGCACGGGCGTGGCTTTGGGGTTTTTGGCGCCTGCTGTCTTGTGCCTATGGGTTGCGGTTACTTGTATGCGCCCGGCGCTCCTATAATTCCCTCTCGTTGTTCCTTTTGAACTCTATCGGGGGGGTGGGTGCCCCGGCCGCAGAAGGGTGGCTTGCGCTCATAAGTCCAGCTCAGCGTCACGGGTGTCAACGGCCCTCTGGACCGTGCGTGGAATGCTGGGGGCTTCCCCCATGTCTTTACGGAGGCCTGGGGTTTCGTCTTTCGGCATAGGGATCTGGTATCCTAAACGCTAGTTATTGCAAGTGACCACGTCTGTGGTTAACCCAATGGAGCTCACTCTTGTATATGAACGCCACTTCAAGCCTGCCGTCTATTTGGGCACAAATGAGATTGCACAGTCAAATGTGCCGGGCTTCAGTACCGCTGTTTTCGGCTGCTAGGATGACGTTGTCCGGAAATCTATTGCATTATGATGAGACAACAAAGCAAACATAGAGTCAAGCTCTGAGAAGGCTTCACGGTCTGGAAAGATGGCCGGTTGCTATTCGTGGACGAGAGTTGCAACTATTTCTGACGTGCAATAGGTTCCTGATAACTAATTTTGAGTAACCGCGAGGGGCCCCTGATTCTTTGAAGGAGATAGCGACGATAGGCAGAAGAGTAGCAATTTGGAAGCGGCTGCGCCATGCGGCTTGGACGTTTTGCGATAGTAGACCAAAATTTAGCGCTCGTGTTTCCGTGTGATTGTAGTACGTCGTTGCTCTACAATGAGCAGATGAAGGAGCATTGTCCGTAGGAGCACCTACGAGCGGGAGGCCCGTGAAAGTTGAGCCTTTCCAGGAAGTGCTGATGTTCACGATAACCACGTTCGGCACAGCCTTGATTATCGGATGGAGTAGGGTGGAGAGCAAGCGCTGACGTTCGGTGACTATGGACGGAGAGCAAGCACTGATGTTTGGATTAACTATGGACGGAGAATAAGCATTGGTGACCAAATTAAGTGTAGGGCTGATGTTTGTTGTGGGTGGGGATGTTGGGTGATTGATGGCGTGCAAGTGGCTCGTGATTGCTTCGTGGTCAAAAATTGGGCAAGTCAAACGCCAAAGACAAACGGCTAAAAATTACGCAGCATATTGCTGGCGACAAAGACGCATCGGCCCACAAGAATTAGAACATGAAGTGAAGGTATAGTACAGCATCAGAACGGCACGGTGCGCCTAATCCATTTTCCAGTGGTTTGTCACGGCGGCCGGATCGTTGCCGGACAACTCGGCCATATAAAGGAGTAGCGTTGTGCCCATGTTGATCCAATTCCAGAATTGCCACGGGTGCACCACGAGCAGGCCTGCGTCGTTGGAGGACCACCAACCCCAGAGAGTCAACTCCGAGCCGAGCTCGCCGCTGTACAGTAGCATCAAGTGGGTGTAGACCGCGATGATGATGCACGGGGAGTAGGCGTAGATCCAGCGCAAGGGAGCCGGGCTGCGGATCGGGAGAGAGTGGGGGAGCCGATCCCGCTGCAAGGAGTTGACGGCGGTGGACAGCAGGCGCGCGGAGCGCTGGGGCGTGCGCGTGGGCAGTGGCGGGAGCGAGTAGTACAACTGTGGGATGATCTTTGTGGCGGCGTAGAAGACGCCGATGCGGTAAGCCAAGTTGAAGAGAAGCGGCAAGGACAAGGTCAGCACCGCGGCAAAGAAGAAGTCCCAGACCGCCACGAACGCATGCGGAAGGTTTGCCGCGAGCGCCGGGAGCACCACCAGGAGGTGGGCCGCGACCGGCTGGGGGATGTGGGCGAGCTCGAGGCGCAACGCCGAGGTGGTGTGGGCAAACACGTGGGCAAAGGTCAGGGTGGCGTCGGCCAGGAGCAGCGGGAAGGTCTCGTAGATGCAGCGCACGATGTAGGCAAAGAGCAAGGAGGACTCGATCATGGAGCCGCGGCCCGAGACAATGCCGTACAAGCCGAGCCCCGCGGTGACGGTGAGGAAGGAGCCGAGGAGCAGCGCGTTGCCCAACGCAAGGGTGATGGGCGCTAGGAAGATGCGGTACAAGAAGTAGAGCGCGCCGGTGATGGTGCAGCCGGAGCCGATGAGCAGCACAAAGAGCCACAGGTCCAGCGAGTGGAGCGTGAGCCACCCGAGCGTCTGGGACGCCGCCTGGATGAGCAAGAGCGAGCAGAAGCCCTCGGCCACGGTGAACACCAGCGTCAGGTGCACGAGCGCGTAGCGCCACACCGCGATAGCCGGCTGGAGCAGCGGCGGGTGGGGGTTGCGGTGCCAGCTGTGGAGAAAGAGCACGAGCACCGACGGCATGAGCACGTGCTGCGCGTAGTAGAGCGCCAGGGCTACGCGGAAGAACGGCAGCCGCCGGGTGGTTAGCCGAAGCGACGTGAGCACAAAGTATAGCACCAGCATGGCGAGCGAGTAGCAGAGCCCGCACTCGACGCCGCCCACGTCGAACGCGAGAGGGATCGTGAGCACGATCAACGCGAGGTAGTACACCAGGAGGAACGAGCGGACAAGGCGTGTGGTATTCATGGTCACGGCCGGGGGTGGGGTTTTGCTCTTCACGATGAGGTTGGTCGCGGCGACGAGGTAAAGATCGGTGTTTTGGACTTCCTGTGGTTGTCCAATGTGTCCGCTGGCTGTGTCTCGGATGGACGTGGTTGTTTTGGTGCGTCGTAGTACCTAATTCTCTCGTACTTCGCCCGTCGTCTGTTGCAGTCAGTCGTACGTGGTAGTCAGTCGTACGTGGCTGTCGGTAGTATGTTGTCGGGAGTACGCCGTATGTGGCTGTCGGTGGTATGTTGTCGGCAGTATTTGCCGTATTTGGTTGTCGGTAGTATGTTGTCGGGAATAACTGGGCAACCCGTATCGAGTGAGTTTGTCTGCGCCGACTCGGGTCAGTCTGTTTCACAAAAGTCAGAAACGGTCGCTAGTCGAATCTCTCCACAGTAGCTACACCGTCGAAAACGTGCCGGTCAGTGTCCGCGGCGTCAGTATGTCTGAGTGCCAAGCCAGGTGGTCCAGGTGCCAGCTCGGGCAAATCGAAAGCTAAGGGGGTTCCGCCAAAGTGTGCCACTGTCAACAGAAGCAGATGTGGAATAACTGCGGTGGCAGAAAAAAGGGATGTTATACACAGAGTCGCACCTGGTTCTGCGCGAAGATGCGCTGGCAGCTCGCTGGTTTAACATAGTAATTGTCCAGTTGTCTGGCAAGTGTTTATCGAGTCGGCAAGTGCTTATCGAGTCGGCAAAAAGTTTTGCTTATCCCGAAAGGTTCTGGGTGCTTCCCTGGATTCCAAACGGATCTCAGTTTGATGCTTCGTTGAATTTGCAAGTGGATAAGGTCGATCGGCAAATGTAAATCAGCGAATGTCGATCAGCAAATACGTCGCCCATGAGTGGGGCCAATACAATCGTAGAGTACAGAGGAAACGCCGTTGGGTTTTGTGCATGTAACGTGGCGGACGCAATTTATCCCGCCCATTAATTTTCTACCATAGTGTGTATAGTCTGAGCATTGTGGAGTATTTGGGTGCAACTCGCGGTTTTCGCGAATGGTTCACTGGGGTATTGGGATTACTTGTGATGCTCTTTCGGGCTTTCAACGCACCAAAATCGTTGGCTCGACCAGAGCCGCAATGAACAATGCCCGCCAAGTGTGAGTCGCGTGGTGTAGCAAATCTGCACCGAGGATAAGGTCGTCTGTTTCACTTGTCACTTACTACCGCCACTACATCACCATGCTCCAAGTACTTCAGACCTTGCTCCAAGTACTTCAGAACCATGCTCCAAGTACCTCAGACCTTGCTCCAAGTACTTCAGACCTTGCTCCACGTGTCACCCTCACATGTACCACGTCTCAGTTTTCTAACGCATGAGATCATCCAACCATTGCTCTTTCTTGATATGCCTCCTTTCTGTCTCGGTTACTTCACCACTGCGTTGATACTGTAAAACTGTGCCACTAAATAACGCCCACACCACCATCACTAAAGCCTCTCTCCTTCCCCGTTACCTTATTTCCACCACCACTGCCCACGGGACCCGTCACGTGCTTATGTGCACCACCTCTTCGCTCATCATCGCTCCACCTTCTGGATCAACCATCACCACCCGCTCATGTCAGGAAAAAGAAACAGCAAGGGATCTGGACCCTACCACAAGAAACCCAGACCCAATCTGGGCAGACAGCAAATGCGCACAGTGACGCGGACCGCCCGGCGCGATGGGCCGGTCCAGGAAGAGCAAGCACCGGAATCGCTGGAGTCCGAAGAAGAGGAAGGAGGAGAGCAGGGACCGGTATTCGAAGACGGAAAGGCATACGATGCGTTGTTGACGCTTCTCCGTGCCGAGCACCCATCGCAAAAAGAGAGCAAGCGTGCTCCTATGGTGGAGGACGACAGTGTGGCAGGAGCCAATTTCGATCACGAAGAGGAAGTGGAAGAGGAGGAAGAGGAAGAGGAGGAAGAAGGGGAGGAAGCCGGAGGCGACGAAATGGTCGACCCGTTCGAGGCGCACTTCAACAATGTTCCGGAGGACCTTGTCGAGGCCAAAGCCCAGGTGGCCGGGAAATGGCCCGTTGCCGACAAGCGGGCGATCCAGGCGTATTCCATCGCGACGCAAACCTCTCCAGGCGCCGAAGTTGCGCTCGGCCGCGTGGCCCGCTCCTCCGACCTCACCGCCTACACCAGCGTCAAGAAAAAGGTGCTTTCCGCCTTCGCGGAGAAGTTCGGCTCCGAACTAGCGCCGCTCGACGCCGACTTGTGGCACAACATGCTCTCGTACCGCGACATCAACTACGCGCTGCGCACCTTTTCCAACAACTCGTACCGTCGCCTCTACGCCGCGCATGTGCTCAACCACGTGTTCAAGACTCGGGACCGCATCATCAAGAACAACGAGGTGCTCCGGCACTACAGCGAGGCGGTCAAGAACGGCACAGTCAAACCTGGAGCCGCCGAGCCGGAGCCGCGCGACCAGGGCTTCACCCGGCCCAAAGCGTTGGTGTTGGTGCCCACGCGGAATGCGGCGTACGAGGTGGTGGAGCAGATGATACAGCTCTCGGGCGCCGTACAACAGGAGAATCGCAAACGGTTCAACAGCCAGTTCTATTCGGAGGGCGGCCCTCCGGACTCCAAGCCCGACGACTTCCGCGCCATGTTCCGCGGTAACTCCAACGATTTCTTCTGTCTCGGGCTCAAGTTCTCGCGCAAGTCGGTCAAGTTGTACTCGTCGCTCTATGCCTCAGATGTGTTGGTGGCGTCCCCCATTGGCTTGCTGATGATTCTTGAGGACCCCAACCTGTCGAAGCGCCAGTCAGACTTCTTGGCGTCTATTGAGGTGCTCGTGTTCGACCACGCCAACCAGATAGAAATGCAGAACTGGGACCACGTGCACACGGTGATGAAATACGTCAACCGCATCCCCAAGGAATTCCACGGCGCAGATTTCTCTCGTATACGCATGTGGGCCATCAACGACCACGCGCGTCTCTTGCGCCAGACCTTGGTGTTCTCCGAGTTCCTCACTCCCAACATCAACAGCATCACCACCAAGGCACAAAACATTGCGGGCAAAGTGCGCTACCGCCCACTCACCACCTCCAAGACCTGTATCATGAACTCGGTTGGCCTCAAGATCAAGCAGATTTTCCAGCGCTTCGAGGCGCTGGATCCCCGCTCTGCCGTCGACGCTCGCTACAAGTACTTCATCAACTCGGTGCTTCCGTCCATCACGAAACAAACCTCTTATGATGATGGTCTTTTAATCTACATCCCGTCTTACTACGACTACTTGCGTGTCAAGGCGCACATGAAGGCGCATACCAAGTTTGACTTTGGATCCATCGACGAGTACTCGTCCCTCTCCAAAACCACCCGAGCCCGCCACGCTTTTGCCACAGGGCGCACAAAAATGCTCTTGTACACCGAGAGAATGCACCACTACCGTCGTTTTGACCTTGCTGGCGTGAAGAACGTCTTGATCTACGAGCCGCCAGCGAATCCGCTTTTCTACAAGGAGATTCTCCGCTTCGTGGGCAAATCAGTGTTCAAATCGGAGGCGGATGTGGATTTGTCGTTTGTTAAAACCATTTACTGCCAATGGGATGGCACCCCGTTGGAGCGTATTGTGGGAGGCGAAAAGACGGGTGTGCTCTGCAACTCGGTCAACGAGACGTTCGAATTTAGATAGGGGATGGTCGTCTATATAACGAGTCATCGTGATAGAGAGAATATAGAATGTGGTCTTCGACACGAAGGTTTGCTGTGCAATCAGCTGTAGTTCCAGACGTTCGCTCCGTTCCCCTATCATCAATGATGGGGCGAAAGGTCTCTTAAGTATTACGAACTTTAGCATGATGGACTTTAATTGGGTCTCTTGACGTTGTGTTTGTGACCCGTCTATCGAGGCCGGTTCTTCCGTGCAAGCTACAACAAACGGCCACATCCCATATATTTGTATATCAACCAGCAAGAACTTTGAACGCCATGATGAAGCAGCCGATAGCCACGTACGGACTCAAGCGCTCACCGATGCGGGCGAATTTCCAGAACACACCCAAAGCACCCGTCTTTTTCTTGTTTAAGAGAGCGGGCCACGTTGCGTGGACATATGTGCATGTGCAGATGGCCAAAAGAATCACTAGAAGGAGCGATTGGAAGTTGAAGAGAGCAGACTGCGGTTAGAATGTGTCATGACTAGGACTATGGAGGGGGGACGTACCATATTGTGTTCAACTTAGCAAGTTAAAGAGGAAGATCTAGTTGGAGAGAGTGAGTGCAGGTCAGACATATTGCCCGGCGGCCGGATGCAGCAAATATGTGGAACCGAACATCGATGGAGGTTTACTAACTGAAATTGGCAAGAGAGTACATTTGACCGACCAGGACATGAATTGCTGGGCCACTGAATTGTGTTCCACTGAACGGTTATTGTGGTGGGTGCGAAAGCAGGTGAGTTGCACGAGCCATCATTCTGATGTCTGATCGACCACCACACGTAGGGCCATACGCGACTCTCAGGACCAAATGCCGAATTGCCAGATAGGCATCAGAAAGAGAGAAGGTAACGTGGGTGAAGAACGGTGGTGACCCGGAGCCAAGCAAACATGGATGTACTGGTGCCACCATCAAGGCGCAACTAGCCTACTTCACCAACCTCCAACCAGATGGCAGAAAACATTGACGCTGCGTCTTTCGCTAGCATCCTCGCGGGTGTTCAGAAAATGAGAGAGGCGTACGACACGCCGAACCCAAATGCTAAAGAGGCTAACTTGGAGGGCAGACCGCCGGTTGAGAACACAGCGCCGGTGGAGAACACAGCACCGGCTGAGAACACAGCACCGGTTGAGAGAGAAAGCCAACCAGAGATAGCCGCTAGTCCCAAGAAACGCCATCCGGAGGCAGAGGGTATCGCAAAAGGTCCAACAATAGAGTCTCGGCAGAGATCAGGTGCGATTGGAGAGCCGAGAGCTTCGGTGGGCCAGAGAAATGGTCCGGTTCCGCAGCAGAAAGCCCAAAGGGAACAGAGGGACTTAAGGACTCACCAAAACATACAGACCTCCGGCCAAAGCAACCGGCCCGTCAGCCAAGCCACGCTCTCGGCTATACAAGTGGCACCGTCGCAGAAAGGAAACCCTCTTCTTTCCAGTCCCCAGATGAAGCTCATGTCGTGGACCTACAGTTCCGATATTCTTTCGGACTACTACATCAGTGCTACGGCGCAGATTCTTTTCCTTTCGCTCAAGTACCACCGTCTCCGTCCGGAGTATGTGTGGCGGCGGATCGAAAAGCTCAAGGGCAGCGTGGTCGCACCCCGAAGCGCCGCAGACTCCACCCTTCGCGTTCTTTTGGTAGTCGTGGACATCGACTCGCCGCAAGAATCGCTTCGGCATCTTCTGGCGGTGTGTGTCAAGCACGATCTAGCGTTGGTTGTGGCGTGGCTGTTTGAGGAGGCAGGGAACTACATTGCGTACCTCAAGCACAACGAAACGGCCCGGGCTCGCATCAGCAGCTCCATCCAGGGTGTAAAACGCGGAGACTACAACCTGACGGTGGTGGAAGCGTTGACCAGTGTCCGGGCAGTGAACAAAACCGATGTGGCGAGTTTGCTCGCGCACTGCGGCTCGTTCAAGGAAGTTGTGTTGCGAGGGGTCGAGGAGGACGGATTGAGCGGCATTGGCGGCGTGGGAGGACGCAAGTTGCAGAACTTGCAGGCAGCGTTTTCGGAGCCTTTTGTTTGGAACAAGGAGTACTAGGGCCTCGGAGTGGATGAGGGACGAGGGACCTCCATGTGTCCCAACAAACGAGGCAACAAGAGGGCAATGGCGCCCACGCAAGTCAAGCTACAAGTCAGCAGTGGTAATTGCCATGCTACTCCAAGCACCTGCCAGCAGGCCTGGCCACAGTATCGCATGTACATAGGAACACAGTCTTAAGGACTACACGGCGTGACTGCCCCGGCCGTTGTAAGTACGTGCATTGGGAAGTTGTCTATCTAAGCCAGCTCCTGCTCGATCACCTTCTTCCGCAACACCATGTTGATGTTGTTGATGGCGTCGTTCTTTTGCACCAAGATCTCCTTCAACTTCTTCGAGTCTCCCTCCAACTTGGTGATCTTCTTCTTGTACACCTCCACCGTGGAGCTGGCATTCTTCTCCACAAAGTAGCCGGTGCCCACATCAACCAAGTACAGGTCTTTGGCCACGATCTTGCCGGGCAAGTACAACGAGCTCGTCATGGGCACAAGCAACGCGTCGCTGGTCGACTTTTCCATCTGGTTCACGGTGTTGATGCAGTCCTGGAGTTTGCCTTGCGCAGTCTGGAGCGCTTGGAGCGACTGGGTGAAATGCTGGATCTCCTGCTCCGTGCTTTTGCGAATCTCTGCAAGCTGCTGCGGCTGGAGTTGTGTTAGGTCGATTCTGCGCTGGCTCATAAGTGACGGGTGTAGTAGATGGTAGACTACTTGAAGCTTGCGCGCACGCACTACCAAAAGCTCTAGGGTGACTAGTTGGATCTGGCACGCTGCGGTTCACAGCATCTCGTCTCGGTTTGGACCGCAACATCATCTTTTCCTATCGAGGATACCGACTAGTCAGCTAAAGTGTACACTGCAAACACATACTGCAAACACATACTGCAAACACATACTGCAAACACATACTGCAAACACATACTGCAAACACATACTGCAAACACATACTGCAAACACATACTGCAAACACATACTGCAAACACATACTGCAAACACCAATACGGAACTCGAGCAAGCTCTGCTGGCCCTGCACTCATCTACGCAGACACAAACCATGGGAAACGACGGCGGGACCATTGCCAAAGGCCAGGATCTCCGGGCTATCTATGCCGGCAGGCCTGAAACCCAGGACCGGCTTGATCATAGTGACATTTCCATCTTCAACACCTGCGCGTTGTCATCGTTGCCATTGCATGATAAAGAAAGCGAAACGGTGGTAAGCGATGCAAAGGGCCTCTTATACATCAAGGAGAAGTTGTTGGAGCACATGATACTGCGGAAGAAGGGCGAGGCGGAGGAAAATGCCTCTGTGGCCCAAATCCATGGCTTGGGCGACATCATCACCCTCGTAATCAAACGCACCAGTAACGGAACAATCATATGCCCTGTCACAGGGATCGAAGCTCTGAAAAAGTCGCGTTTCTGCTACCTCCGTGGTTGTGGGTGCGTTTTCGCCTACAAGGTGCTAGTCGAACTCCGGAACCACTTTCGGATCCGCGACGATGAGTTTGAAGCCCGCGAGAGCGAGTGCCCTTCTTGTGCTGCGCCGTTTATGTTCAACAGGGATATTGTCCTCGTCAATCCAGATCGGTTGGAAGAGTCAGCGCGGTTCAATGATAGGAACGCTCACTACTTGGCGCTGAAGGGATTCTCGCACTCGGGCAAGAAAAGGAGAAAGAAAAGAGAGCCCAAGGAAAAGAGAGCGAGCTCAGAGAGAAACTAAAGGAGAAAAGTGGAAGAGGAAAAGAACGCCCGAAGGAGATGACCCGAAGGGCTTATCTGGCAGCGTCATGGGCAAAATCAACCTACACCTGCTATTATGACCCGTTAATTGCTATGTACATGCTCTTCCTGGAGCTACTTTTCTTCGGTCTCGACAGCACGCGCCTGCTCGTATTCTTCTCTGTGGAACTTCAACTTGTCCTTGTTCATTTTCGCCCAGTCGGAGTTGGCCCAAATGTTGAAAAGAATCGAGCCAGACCCGATCACGGAGAATCCCACAAGCCCCAAAACAGCAGCTCTGTGAATGACGTCGGTTACGCGGACAGATAAGGGGAGTTTCGACATATTGGGTGGGAGAAAAGATGGTCAGGCAAGAAAAATCACCGGGTGTGCAGGTGCGACCGAGCGCTCTATGGGTGCGAACAAGGGAGTAGAATCGGATGCGTGAATATTGCAACTGTTCTTTCTCGAGAGACTTGCATTTGGTATCATTATAGGTTTTTTCGACGCTGCAGTAAAACTTTTTGAAAGAAGAAACAAAATGGTCGATGATAGTAGTGTCTCGAGTAGGACCTAGCGTCGAGTATCAGCGTCAATATGTAAAGCGCGCGTGTTACCGAAAGCGTGGCAGAAGTGTGTCGGGGAGACAAGCTTCTTGGGCTTCGTTTGAGTACGAGGGTGGAAGAATTCGAATGCAAATAGATCTTCTACGTGAGCCGTAACAAAATTTGTAGATAGGCAAACTATAGTATCTTCAGATAGTTGCTCAAGGTTCAAGTGACACTAGACCTGCGTTTCAACTACCAGCTGCAGCTACATTGTACTGTCATGTCATCTAATTTACACTATAAAAGGTATTGCAACCACCGGCCATCGATGTATGCGTGCTCTACCAAGCCCGGATTGGCGTACACGCACTGCGGCAACCACTCCTTGTTGTACTGGCGGAAAACGCTCTTGTACGCGCCTTCTGCGTCTGTCGCCACCAAATTGTCCACGAGAAGGCCTAGCACATCCCTGGAAAGCGCATTCAGCGGCGAGTACCAAGGCGCATTCACGTCGGCCACCCCCAGCAAGCCCTCTGATGTGGATAAGAGTGACTCGTTGAATGCCTCCACCGCCGTGCGAAAGGCGTGGTCATCTACCTCGCCTGCGAACGTGGCCAAAGGCCCCGCATCCGACGCGCCCGGCGCAACACGGCGCAACGCCTCGAAGTTGCCCACATCAATGTTCACCGGGAAACGGCGCGGCTGAATGCCCTTGATGATGAACTTCTTGCGCGCGGCCTGCGTCGGATCCTGCGCTGGGATGCTGACCACCATGGCTTCAGAGTTGGGGAACGCGGAACTCACGTTTTTGATGAAGTCCACGGCCGGTAAGAGGTTGGGCCATGTGGGGTTCAGGCGGTCCTTCCAGATGGCCTCGAACTGGTTTTCGTACGCTTTCCAGAGCAGGATCTGCGTCACTTCGCCTGCGTCCAGCTCTGCGCCCGCCGCCGGCGCGCGCCCAGTGTACGGCTCATAGCAGCAACGGAGCCAGGTGGTGGCGCGAAGGGGCTCTGGAAACGTGATAATGATGTCGTACAACTTCTGAGGCAACTTCACGGTGGAAGTGGGCACCGAGCCCGCCGCCAGGCGCGCCGCGAGGGTCTGAGGGAACTGGGCCTCCAACTGGGTGCCGTCCACCAACGGAAGGTTGGCCACCACCAATTGGGGAAGTTGCTGCATCAAAATGTGCCAGTTGCGCACGCCGCCGGCGCGGGCGAGCTTGCGCATGCGGTGCCGCTGCAGCGCCTCGACGCTGGTGCTGTACTGGGGGTGCACCGCCTGCGAGCTGACGTACTGCTTCAACAACTGCAACAGCGCATGGGTCAATTGGTCGTCACGCACAAGAAGGGCCCGCACAACCACCTGGAGGTGCTCGGTGCCGATTGCGTCGATGCAGTTGGCAGCCCCAGCAGGCGCCACCGAATCGTCAGTGTCCTTGGGCGCCACTGCGCCAGCACCACCCAAGAACATCAAGTGATACACGCACTTGATCGCCACGGTCAAGACGTTTTTGTCGCGCGCGTGGGCCACCACCTCGAGGAGCTGGGCAAACAAGGGGTCCGACTTCGGGGTGTCGGTGTAGAAGCACGTGAGCGGGTCGAGAAGGTCTAACACGTGCACCAACGCTTCTTGAAACAACTCGTGGTACTGGCCCCAGCGGGACGCGGCCGTGGACTGCGGGGCGTAGAACCACGTTACCAAGAACCGCAACACCTCGCTGGCGTGGCGGCGGAAGTGTTTCTGCTGCGAAAGCCACTGCTGGTTGTGCAAA
This sequence comes from Clavispora carvajalis, assembly GCA_030581635.1. NCBI lineage: Eukaryota > Fungi > Ascomycota > Pichiomycetes > Serinales > Metschnikowiaceae > Clavispora > Clavispora carvajalis. The sequence continues at coordinate 19,809 of JAKTTV010000047.1, read as the reverse complement.
TCCTGCGCTGCATTGCGGAGCGAGAGAAGCGACTCCACCGCCAACAGCACCACCGCAGGCCGGACGCTGGCTTCGTCGCCTGCCAAAATCGCTTGGAATGGCTTGTAGAAGTACTTGATGAGCTCGTTACCCATGAGCGGGTACACGCCAAAGTTGAGCAACTTGGGTTCGTTGCATGAGTAGTAGGTGAGGGCGCCGAGCGCGTACTCGATTTCCGACTCAATGCCCGAGTTCAACGACATGATGATGCGGTCCAATGGGCCCACGCCCATGTGGCCGGTTCCGTGCAAGTCGGAGCCGCTAGAGAGATACCCATTGCCGGGGAGATGGGAGAGGTCTTCCGCCACTATGCCTGTGCGCGAAACACCCTGTATGGGGACGAACTGCGGCGCCATGGATTTGGAGGGTTATAGGCGCGATAGTTGGCGCGAGATTGTTTTTTTTTGCCCGAGGAGGTGAGTCACGTGACACAGCTTGGTGCAGATTGGCGTAGTGCAGTGCCGGCCCCACGGTGTTTTGCAAACCGCCAGCGGCCCCTAGATGACCGGGGAGCTATTATGTAATGCTTAGAGTTGCCGAAGGTCTGCTTGTATCTAAGAAATGTAGCGATGGTATTTTCTCGTGTCGCAGCCCGAAGTCATGGCAGAAGTGAGCTTTTCCCAGGAATGGCAATTCTAAGAAAATTGTGAGTTGTTGAAGACAAAAAGACATCTTATAAACATGTGTCGCCTGAAGGGACTGATGTCGAAAAGCAAAACAAGGGGAGCTGACATTCTCGGATGCACAGTCCAGACGTACTCCACCCTGTCAATCAAGATGTGCTCAGTCCAAATGTACCTGGATGATTTAATCTGAATTCACGCAAATTAATCGACACTCAATCCCACTTCTGCCAATGTCACCCAAATGTCATGACCTTCCCCTCATACTTCTTCTCTCGATCCGAATATAACAAAGAATATTTTCAGGCCTTTAGCACAAATTTGTTTACTGGCACCCCAATATGCGTTGCTCACATTCATGTTGTTGTGGCTCGGCACAGAGATTAGCCTAATCGATCGGACGCTACGAATAACTAGAGAGCAACGCTTTGCATAGCCAGGGCTCAAATTTGCAATTAACGAAATTCGCGAAAGTACCGAGAGCATGTAATACCCTGAAGATGACACAGATCCCCCACTGGCATGGAGAAAGCTCACCTACAGCCTTTCTCGTCATCCATACGGCAGTCACCATTACGATTCTTACTATGCGTGTAAGGTTGCGAAAGACGTTTGATACCTGAAAATGTAGGTATATCGTTTGCGACAAAAAGCCTAGTGACTCTTGATGGAGATCTGATCGATTGCGTGAATTGAGTAAATTACGTGCATAAAGATACAGGACCTCACGCGTAGCAGAACCGACTGACCCTCTCATTCTGTTGTATCTGACCTTTTCTCCGTCAGCTGGGCCAGCAATTCCAAAAGTTCTTGCGATAAAAACTCGAATCGCCTTATCTCGAATTTCATTTCACCAAAACGTTCTGCGTGTGCGCAGAGAAGGCTGGCTCAGATGTTTTAGGCGCGCAACAAGCAGACCACAAATCGTTGGTCCCAGCTCTCTCGTGAAACCATTCGCCAAGTGCCGTAAAACTTAAGCCCAGCAGCTCTAACAGATGTTGCGGTACGTCAGGATCAACACTAGGTCAAGCGAACCAAAAACGTAGTCGTAATCGCTCATTCAGTCACAGCTGAAGTCACGTGCCAGAGGCCACCGACCTGTACGGCTCCCTATCAGCCTATAAATACCCCAATATCGCCTCCCTCACCCAGTACCGGCCACGATGAAAACCTCACAGGTATTTTTTTGGGCCGCTGCTTTGGCCTCCGCCAATGCGTTTTCGCTCTCCTCGCTCTCCAACTGGCAACAATTTTTCTTTGGCTCCGAGCCGCAATTGCGCCAATTCGACTTTGAGTCCTTGCAACACCAGATTGCCTCCTCTGGCGACATCAATGTCAAGTTTGCGTGGAACGACCTCATTGCTGAGGTTGGAGCCGAAAAGGCCACCCAGTTGTTCGAGAAATACCACCAGACCAGAACCGTCAGTCAAGAGCGCATGAACAATAAGCACCATGCCTTTGCTACTTCGGCCCAGAAGCAAGATGTGGTAAGACTGACCAGGTTCGACAATTACGCGTTGCGTGTGTCGAAGTCCAACCCAGAGATCTTGGGCTTGGACTCGGTGGACCAATACACCGGCTACTTGGATGTAGAGGACTTGGGCAAGCACTTTTTCTACTGGTTTTTCGAGTCGAGAAACGACCCTGCCAACGACCCCGTGATTTTGTGGTTGAACGGAGGCCCAGGCTGCTCTTCTGCCACCGGCTTGTTCTTCGAGTTGGGCCCATCTCTGATCAATGCAACCTTGCAACCGGTGCATAATCCGTTTTCGTGGAACACCAACGCTTCGGTCATCTTTTTGGACCAGCCCGTGGGCGTGGGTTACTCGTACACCGACAGCGAGCAGATTTCGTCCACTGCAGCTGCGGCCAAGGACGTGTACATCTTCTTGGAGCTTTTCTTCCAAAAGTTCCCTCAATTTTCCAAAAACAAGTTCCACATTTCGGGCGAGTCGTACGCGGGCCACTACATCCCTGCTTTCGCGTCGGAGATCATCAACAACGCCGACCGCTCCTTCGACTTGGCGTCGGTTTTGATCGGAAACGGTATCACCGACCCATTGATCCAGTACAAGCACTACAGACCCATGGCGTGTGGCGAGGGCGGCTACAAGCCCGTGTTGAGCCAAGAAACGTGCGAGCAGATGGACAAGGACTACCCCAAGTGTGCGGCCTTGACCAAGGTCTGCTACAATGCTCCCTCGGCGCTCACCTGTGTTCCTGCAACCTACTACTGTACCTCCAAGCTCGAGGCGCCATACCAGGACACTGGCTTAAACCCTTACGACATAAGAAAGAAGTGTGCGGATGAGGGCGGAAACTGCTACGATGAATTGAACTTCGTGGACGAGTATTTGAATCTTGAATTTGTCAAGGAGGCGGTGGGTGCATCCAACATTGACATTTTCACCTCGTGCGACGACACGGTGTTCCGGAACTTTATTCTTTCCGGAGACGAGATGAAGCCTTTCCACCACTACGTGGCGGAGTTGTTGGAGAAGGACATCCCCGTGCTTTTGTACGAGGGCGACAAGGACTTCATCTGCAACTGGTTGGGCAACCACGCGTGGTCTGATGCGTTGGAGTACTCCAAGCACGACTTTTTCGAAGTTCAGCCCTTGCGCCCATGGCGCACCCAGGAGGGCAAGCTTGCAGGCGAGGTGAAGAACTACGGCCTCTTTACGTTTTTGCGTGTGTACGATGCTGGGCACATGGTTCCATATGACCAACCGAAGAACTCGTTGGACATGGTCAACCGGTGGATCGCGGGCGATTACACGTTCGGGTACTAGTGGCAACTGCTGATGAGGCGCAAATGTGTATTAATGCACAAAGTATCAAGAGGGCAATCGTCAGATGACGGGTGCGAGCACAACCTGGTCGCAGGACATCCCATAACCCAAGCTCGAGAATTGGATCGTCGTAACCGTCCTGGTGGATCTCATGGGAGTACACGTAGCTGTAGGCGAGCGACAAGCCACACGCCCGGTGACACAGGTGTAATTCAGTGCGCCCTTATCGGGTTTTGTTGGTGGGGAGCACAACCCAGTTCCGGATGCATCTGGTGTGCCCAATGGAGTGCCAACTATACTGAATCACATTTGCGGTTCAAAGTTTATACCTTTGCTTCATTCTTCACACTCGACGTTTTGCTTCTCGGGGTTCACTTCCCCTACTCTTGTCCTTGTGTCTGCAATTCTTACTGTAACGGCAGATACTCAGCTCACCAGACACTTGCCTGTGGATAATATATGAAGCGATCAGCGAGTTCGAATACATCGTTTCGAACTCACATAAATAATTAGAGCCAAAAGTTTTCATCTACCACTATCATTATACGAATAATACTTCAACATCCTGCGATTGGCAACGCCCTATGTTAATTTTTTTCTCAAATGATCCAGAAGTGGAGAGGCCGTACGCCGTGTCTCCCGACTATTATCTCTGGAAGTTAAGGCGATAGCTGGAGTGGTTGCAGAACTGTTCGTAGCAGAGAACTGAGGCGTGAGCAGCTGATGCTGGAGTGAAGCTCTAGGTCCTGCAGAAGGCCGGGTCTGCGCTGATAAGAGATAGGGCGCTGACAGGAAGGTGCAGGCCATTAGGGACTGGAAATATTTTTGACGAAATGGAGGAGTTATGGAATAGAGACCGGGAGTCCAGGAGCGCATAGTGAAGTACGCAAACCCTGAACCAGACGGCACCTTCTCTCCTCACTGAGTGTGGGAATGGGTGGGCGGTACGCTCGGGGCTCCAGCCCTGACTGTCGCGTGCGACACTGACCGGAGCACGTGCTATGCACACGTGACACGCTACCGGGCGCATCGCAGCCTGCACCGCCCGGGTGAAAATTTGTCGCACTATAAAGACGCGCGCTTTTCCTCTTTCAACCCCATCAACAAAATGGCTACGTATGTGCCCAAATCATCATCGCTTTCTGCCGGCACGGGTTCGGCTTAAGGTGTGGTGTGCTTTCGCAAGAAAGTTGAGCCTAGGAATCAGCTCCTCCCCGGAAGTTCCGGCTGGACTCGCTCCTAGTCTCGGTTATGACAATGCTGTTCCTGGAACCGATTTCGTTTCTTGTGAAAGCATTATAACACCCTTCCAACACAAACCCTGTTTGTGATTGTATCGTCTTGTTAGTCGGTTTCCGGCGTCATAATGCACCACTGGAGCCGGGCCCTGTCCCGCACCCAACCGCCTACTAACTGTTCAGTACTTTGCAACCAGAGTCCCAAATCAAGAAGGCTAAGACCGACGCTAAGATCGTCCAAAAGCGTGCCGCTGACAAGGCCGTTAGAAAGGCTGTATGTACCTCGAATTTGCCCTGCGCAACCGACTCGGACCGTTTTTGAAGATGATACACCATTTTTTGAATTGACTAGCCACGGCTATGCTGTCTTTCAGTTAACCATCTTTCGGGACTGACAGAAAGCGCTCCGAGTCGCGTTATCTCCGCAATATCGTTACTAACTATTATAGGCCAACAAGGAGAAGAGAGCCGCTATCGCCCAAAGAACTGCTGCTTACAACAAGGAGTACAGAGATGCTGAGCGTGCCGTCATTGACGCCAAGAGAGAGGCCAAGGCCAACAACTCTTACTACGTTGAGGCTGAGCCAAAGTTGGTTTTCGTCATCAGAATCAAGGGTATCAACAAGATGGCTCCTAAGCCAAGAAAGGTCTTGCAATTGTTGAGATTGACTCAAATCAACGCCGGTGTCTTCGTCAAGGTCACCAAGGCTACCTCTGAGTTGCTCAAGTTGGCTGAGCCATACATTGCTTACGGTTACCCTAACTTGGCCACCATCAGAAAGTTGGTGTACAAGAGAGGTTTCGGTAAGGTCAGAAACCAAAGAATCGCTTTGTCTGACAACGAGATCATCGAGACCGCTTTGGGTAAGTACGGTATCGCTTCCATCGAGGACTTGATCCACGAGATTGCTACCGTTGGTCCTAACTTCAAGCAAGTCAACAACTTCTTGTGGCCATTCCACTTGTCCAACCCTAACGGTGGTTTCAGAACCAGAAAGTTCTTCCACTTCATCCAAGGTGGTGACACTGGTAACAGAGAGCAATTCATCAACAACTTGGTCAAGCAAATGAACTAAGCGTGCTGATTCGTCTCCTCCTTTTTACCCCACAAAACTATTTGTTTTGAAATGAGTCCGTTTTCAGTGTATATCTAATTCAAACGCTCATTTTCTTTCTTTTCAGTGTATATTATTAATATGATTCCAACCTTAGTACCCCAACCACTCCAGTAATTGGTAGTAGTTATACTCAAGCCACAGCCAGTGCTCCCAGAAAGAAAAACGGATCCCCTCATTCTCCGAGTCTATTGGGCTCGCCATCAGACCCGCGATGGACAAGGTGACATAGTATGCAAATTTGAGAGTGTTGCAGATCAACACAAACGCAAGTATCATCGCCATGAAACTGAGAGATGTCTTCCACCGCCCTAGTCGCTCCTCTTGGTGAAAAAAGTACACGAGAATTTCTCTTACAATTGGCATGCGGCTGAAAAGAACCTTTCCACTCATCGTGCCTCTCGCAATGTCTCTTTCAATCTCGAGCAGATGGAGCTTGAGCTCTTGCTGCTCTAATTCTCGCCTGAGCTCTCGAATCACCCCGCTCTCTCTTGTACTCTCTAAGTCCGCAATCTTGCGCTCGTATTGGCGGCATAAAGCTTCCAACTCTTCGACTCTTTTGCGAAGGCGGTCCGATCTATCAACCAGAGCAGGAATGTCCGCCAACGTTCTCTTGGGCCACAATCTGCCGAAAAGGGTGTCATCCTCGCGATGTAAATTCCGCCAGAATTTCGTGGCGGTGGATGTAGAATCCTCTTCCGCGATCGCCGTTTTGGGAAAATCCATTTCCCCGGGAAGTTTGTACTTAGGAGCAGAACTATACTCCAGATGATCTTCTTTCTTTATTTCAGGCTTTGCATTATCTGAAAGCCCCCACCGGCGTCTTGTGGCCCTGACATCATCAGCAAAAATGTCTCTTCTTTTTGAATATTCTGTATCGTCTCGAAACTGCGGCTTCACGTAGTTTGTGTTCCTTACTTGCTCGCTTTTGGGTCTGGAAAGGCCAAGGTCTGAACTTAATACATTTAGCCCACCCTTGTCATCAAACACGCCGTCAAACATATTCGTTCGCCTTTGTGACAGTGTTGGATACGCCTCCACCAACCGGGATAGCTCGTATTCGGTAGTATGAGCTCTTTTCCGCAAAAGCTCCGAGAGGGAGGAAATTCCAACAAGGCGTGTCATGAATTGCGGAACATCATGCTTTCGGATCCGCAGAAGCGGCTTGCTCCGTATAATCTTTTGAAGTAGCTGGCGCTCATCTTTTGTAATCAAGGACGGCTGTCCCACAAAATCCAGAAGCTCATCTATTAGGGCGGGAACTTCAGTCACGTAGAGATATTCACGGTTCGTGGAATGTCGTAACTGTACTTTTTCCCAACAGAGGGATATGTATCTGTCCACCGACATTGTTTTGCACTGTGGAGTAAAGTCGCGTTGATGTTCGCATTGATACCTGCAGAAGTTGGAATCTACGATTGACTAGAGTATTGGCTTGTATATTTTGCTAATTTGTTAATTTTTACTGCATCAGCTCCTCTTTTCATTTTCTTCTCTACCTGACGCCGCGCTCGATCCATTTGGCGCTTCTCCATTCTCTGTATCTTTCGCCATCAAGAACACAGATTGCTGGAAGAGAGCCAGATTTTGAAATGCAGCCAGCCTCTGAAATGCGATCGGAAGATGTGACGTTATGCCCAAACCGGTCTGCATTCTAGAATACAGTGTGTATGGCCCATTTGTAGTCAGATCGGGGAGGGGAGCAGACAGGTCCTCATTGGGACTCACCTGCTCTGCGGACGTGACAGGCGTCACGCTGCTACTCGAGTTGCTGGCACTTGTTTGTGTTTGGCTCAGAGTATTCTCATGAGCGTCAGTAGATTGGGGCTCTTGGTTACCTTTCGTTAGTATAGTCACATTGAACTTTTCGTTCTCAGGAATCATCATCAGGCGAAAATTGACTTGTTTCAGCAGGTCAAGCAAACGGTTGAATAGACCTGATACTAAAATCGGGTTCCCGTAAAACTTACGAAGCAAGAACATGTCGTAGACCTGCTTATGTTCGAGATATGGCGGAAAATCAAGTTTCTCGGTGAAATATTCCCTGGAGCGATCTACCAAACCTTGAATCGTTCGTAACATGTTGATTTCGGCGGAGGGCTGCACGCGAAGTTCTTCTCCCTTCAGGATTAAATCGGCCAAGACCAGGTCCAATAGCTTGTCTTCAAAAACCGGATAAACTGGCCTCGTCGAGTAGTATTCTATCATCAAACACTCTGGACAAGAATATCTATCATTATCTTCACCGATGTCGCTCTTTTCCGCCACACATGCGACATGGTACCATTCATGGCATTTGTCACATTCGATCATGGTACCCCCCTCGTATTCTCGGCATAAACAGTATCTCATGGGAACGCTATCTGATCCATCCTCAATATTCTTCAAAAACAAATACGGAGACGATGCCGTAAATGAGTCTGCTTCATCTCCGGCGAAACTGGTTTCGCATTTGTTGAGTATGTCAAATAATTTTTTGATGATATTGGAGTTGCACGCCTGTCTCGTATGTTGGCTCGATAGTTTTTTCTTTGACTTTGAGCCAATATTAGTATCAATTCTAGCCAAAATACTTTCCACATTTTTTAACCACCGTTCTGCCGCCTGAACGTCAGCTTTGAGTGTGGCTCCTTCATACTCATAACCGCACTCATCGAGGTCGTTTATCATTTGCCTCACGATGTAGAGCTTATGTGTTTTAGAAGTGTAGCTTTGAAGAAAGTCGATTAGTTTTGATTGCGATTTAAGGTCAAGAAGCTGATGGTAGGTATCCAAAGTCACGAAAAGTCTGGACTCGTGCTTCATCTTTGATCTCTCTTCCATATCCTCAATCAAATTCTCAAGCTGGGTGATTTTAACCTGATCAAGAGTTTTGTTTTTGGCGATGTAGCCCTTAACGGATATTTCATACTCTTCGCCAACATGAACGTACTGGTCAATAGTCATGAGCTTGTCCACATCATTTTTTGCCAAGACCTGCAAACCCTCGTCCCGTAGTTGCTTCAATTCCTTCAAAGAAAAAACCTCTTTTCTACCTACAAATGGATCTCCACCTGCAATAATGATGTCAAATGTTTGAAGCCACTTTTGACGGTCTCTCAAGCGCACTAAAAACTCCAAACTTGGGATTCTTAAACCAAAAGACGTACCTAAGTTGATCATATCGCTCAACTCTGACATACTGGGTTGTTCCTTCTGGATAAGAGCTCTGCAAGCACGATCAAAATTCTCGATCTCTGTTTTGAATTCGAAAATTTGATCGAATTCCGGAACATGAAAAATGAGCTTCGGGATTGTGTCAACTAATTCTATAAGCTTATCAAGCCCATTGGAGTGATAATCATGCAGTTGAATCGATTGCTCCACGCCTCCGCTCCGGATTCGCTGCTGGTGTTTTAAAGCAAGAATAGATTGGCACTCCTCAATAATGTTGGCTGAATCATCGACGAAAGTTTGAAGAGTATTAAGGACCTGCCGAAATTCCTTCAAACTCTCTTGTTCTGCAGGCTCACTGTTCTCCCGAGATCCGTAAATGAATTTGTTAAATGTTTCCCGCCCTGTTGTTAATGCAACGGAAATCTTCTGACCGTCAGCCAACAACGACTTATATGTTTTCAAAGGAATGATCTCTCCAGAGTGGATGATAGTGTCATACTCCTTCATCCAATCTTTGAAGTCCACAGAATACTCGCTGAGTACGCGTTGGTAAAACCTTAATTTTTCATCCGAAAAGAAAAGTTGGAGTTCCACAGAATAGCTAGGATCATTGAGAAAATCGGGAAATTCTTCTCTATTAGCGTCAAAAATATTCAAATAGGCAATGAATCCGCCAATTGACATGACAAACTGTTGATGAGAAGTCACTTCAGTAAGAACGACTTTAGACGGAAATACATTCAGAAGGTCATCATCTGAGACTGATTCAGCTTCTAGGGCATTGCGATCCTCTATAACCGTTTCCTTTAATTCGCACAAATCGCGAATTTGGGCTCGCAAAGCTAGTTCCTTTCCAAGCAATTTATCATATATTTCCAGAGCCTTTTCGTAGACAGCGCCACTAAATGGGATTGACTCTGTACTCATTGACTCATATGATTGAGCGAGATTGATGAGTAAACGAAACACCAGCATGTTGGGGAGTATCCCTTGCTTCTTGAGCCACTCTTCGCCTTCTTGAGCATAATCGAGCCACGTTCTTGTCGCAAAATTGACCTCCTCCGACAAATTAAATCCGAATGAGATTGTGAAAGAAAATGTTTTTGGATATTTGATGATGAATTCCCCTGGTCGTTGTATAGTGGAGGTATACTCAATACCCCTCTCAGTTAACATTTCTGGGGTTATAACATATTCTTGATTGTATTGTACTCTTCTCTTCTTTTGAAGATCGATCAACTTTTGGAAACTAGGATCTTGGTTCTTCGTTCGCCAGTCCGGGTATGGATTAATCATATTCTCCAATGAGTTGAGAAGAAAGTCGTGCTCAAGATTCGTAGAGTTCTCGGAATTTCCCAAAACCTCCATTAGTTTGTTTAACAGCCAGCTTGCTTTTGAGTAGTTCTTATTGATTCTCATGGTTTCTGGGTTTTTTTCTTGCTCTGTAACGATTTCGTCGACCAACCGCTCAAACTTTTCAAACTCCAGTTCGGGAATAAAAAACCATCTTTTGCTGGCACCTAAAAAGAGATAATTGCAGACTTGTGTGAAATGATCCTCACACCTCCAATTTTCAGTACTGTAGGTCATACCAATATTGAGAGAAGTATTCGTGAGATCTCTGTTGTTCAAGTCAGCCGCATTATAGGCCCCAAGCAATGAATCAGGGAGAATCAGTAAGTTATGCAAATTGAACGGGCTGAGTGAATTTCCCGTACACCGGGAAATATATGGCATGGAATTGAGAAATGGTGATTCAGATTTTGCTTCCTCTTCAAGTGTTTTTGATTTCAAATCATTCTGAGTGGTACAACTTGTAGACAGATTCGATTGAAGCCCCGCATTATTCAAATGATATTTGAAATTGCTTAGGTCGTCCCCGACGCGAGGAAAGCCCGATCCGCTGATAATATTGCTTAAGGAGCAGCCATTTTCAAGTTTCATTCCGTCCATAAAACCATTATCTTTATCGCACGAAAGAATTTTCCAATACAACGATTCTGCTTGTGACACAGTAAGACGTTTCATGCTTTCCCCTGTAAACGCTACCCTGGTCTCCGGCCCGAAATTTTCAGGGTAGTTGGAAACTAGAAAGTCTTGAAACTTGGAATCTTTTTCGACAAATTGTCGAAGCGTGTAAACTGACGCGAGCTTTCCATTCACCTCTAGCCTCGTGGAATCATCCAACGCAGACATGGAATTGGCGATCCATTTCAAAAAAGCATTAATTTGGGCTGATGCGGTGGTAGGAGTGATTTCATCTGGTTTTGTTCCTTCAGATTTGTTTTGAACAGCCAAAACTAGAGGGGACTTTACATCAAGGAGATGCGGTTCGTTGAGAAGGAAACCTTTGGAGGACTTGAGTCGAATGGACCGGCGAAATTCTTTCGCGGAGCCCAAGGCGAGTGGTGTATCGCATAGCTTTCTGCGCTTAGAAACATGCTCATCCTGGCTGGGATTGCCATCCTCAGTATTCCAGACATCACATTTGGGTTTACCGGCTTGGAATGTAGCGTTAGTGGTCTCCATCACCGAATTATGACGTACGATGTGACTCCTCATTGAGACAGAATAAGGTACACTCAATTTTCCCGAAGGAGTGTTTCCGGAATGCTGGGTAGAATCAATGACGAGCAGCGCGGCCTTTTTATGGCCAAGTTCAGCTTCGAGTGGATATAAAATTTTTGCGTAAGAAGATTTAAGAGAGCTGCTCAAACTGCTGGTAATTTTTCCTTTGTATCCAAGCTCGCGACCAATTTGAGCCCAAAGCTTTTTCTGAATGACCTCATCAAACCCTCCTTTCATCATAACAAAACGAAATAGGTCGTACAAGTCCAACAGCCTTTTATCCATCATTGGAAGCTTCATCAAGAACGCGGGAAGCTTTGATTTTGTTGACTTGGTTTCTTTGGCTTCCGCAGTTGCCTCTGGCCCAAACAGAGATGAAGGCTCATCTAGTGACGGTTCTATCTTCACCTGCGAGAGTTTTTCGTCAGCAGGTTGAGCCTTTTCATCCAACGGACCAGGAGCGGCATCCTCGACTAAATCAGCATGTATGTTCGTTTGGGCCAACAGAGTATTCGATCGCTTCTCGGCCAAGCTTGATTCGGGAGATTTCGATGTGGCTGAAGAATCCGAAAGTAGAGTATGAACCCTTATAAGCTCATTGTAAAAGCGTAGCCGGCTTTCCACTTCGTTTCGCTTTGGGTTATAAAGCATGCGATTAGTTTTGAAGTTAAACGCATCATGATTTATCTGAAAATACGATTTGAACAAATTCTCGTTTGAGTCTGAGAAGCGAAACTTCACTGCTCCATACTTTTTCCCGATGGACGCAACGGTTTCCGCGAACAGCACTGGGTCATTAGCAAAATGGAGCCCATATTCGAAAGCAGGGATGTCTTGCTCGGTCGCTGGCTCCCGTGCATCATCGACAGTGATCTTTTGCAGCAAGTGAAATAGGTCAACGGGGTAATTGACTTTTGCTTTCGCTTGCGGAGAGTTGTAGGGCAAAAAGTTGGCGTTGGTGTTGAGGTGGGTCATGTGGATGGATCTAGTTCCCAGGACCTCCGCTGATGAAGGCGAGTTTTCCGGTTGGGGATCCGCACGGCAAAAAAACCGGCTTGTTTTCGGAAACTTTGCAACGTCCTCGGCAGACATGTCGAGGGTAGAGACCATTGGATCAGCCTCAAGTGAGATTGATATTCGCGCACGTGACATCTACCAGATTTGACTACATTCTTGAACACAGGGCGGAGCGTAATGGTGTTCACACAGAGACTTGAGAGATTTGGGGTGTTTGCCTGCCGACTTCAAAACTTTCGTCTATGCTGGGAATTTTGCGTGCTGAAAAGCTTGTTAAAAGCGTGAGAGATTACTTTCGCCAAGCATTCTGGCCGAAGACGGCGCGAAAAGTATGCTTTCCGTCTTGATGCAGCGCTTCAACCATTGCTTATGTACTGATGGGTGATTTGTAGTATTTCGTATTGGGCGATGTAGAGCATCACTCCACAATTTAGCTGGTTGGAGCTGGAGGCAAAATTGCCGAAACGAAAACGGCTCCAGTGGATATGAGTGGGCTTGTACTTAGCACGCCATCGTAGGGATCTCTACTTTGACTCTAGAGGGTTTGTGTGTGACAATGTCACACTCACCCAATCTCCGTATTTCATTCGAAATCGGCAAAACTTTGACTACGCGGGAGTTGTATGCTGAGCATTTCTTCGTTGGGCAAGCGAAGTATTGTGAGCTGGGTTCGCATGCCGGCCAATGGCGAGCGTTCCAGGCATGCTTTACCGCAGAAGGTTGGGTTGAAAATGAAGGTTGGGTTGAAAATGAAGGTTGGGTTGAAAATGAAGGTTGGGTTGAATATGAAGGTTGGATCGAGTGAAAATAATTATTTCAGTGAAATCCAACGGAGAGGAGACAGTATCGCGAGTCAGAATGAGTGGTGTAGAAAGATGGCTTCTCGAGCTTCCACTGGCGAGGCATATTCTTTTCCTAAGGGTGCGAGCTACGGGCACCGAAAGAACGAATTCCAAAGAATTCGAGCGGGTGCAAGCACTGCAAAGTGGGAAATAATGCGCTTCCCAAAATAGAAGCAGTTAAGTAAACATGTTTCAGCCCCCAACTACACCCAGCCAAAGCAGTAAGTAGAATACCCGTTTAGTGGTCTGCAGTACCAAATGCGACTCGACCGTCGAGAAAAATCGAGAGTGAGGCCAATATACCATATCCACAGGCGCTGTGCTTCCAAACCCACCAATACACGTCTTCAAGCAGCAGGCTGCATGTTACACCGCAAGCAGAGCGGAAAGTTCGAAGTGGGGGACCTCGTCAACATTTTCTCGGCAATCGACTCAGCCTTCGCAACTTTGCAAGGTGATAAAAGACCGATGCAGTCCCCTGCATTACCGCTCGGGCGTGCAGTACGTACGTTGCAACCGCATGACTACGAGGTTTGCTCTGAAAACCTATATTCTTGAAAACTATCTAATAAGCCTCAAACTTAAAACAAAGCAGCAGCAATGGCGGCAACACCAGCAACGGCACCAGCAACGTTCTTGGCAGCAGCACCTTCCTGAGAGGAGACAGTGGCCGAGGGAGAAGAAGCAGTGGTAGAAGCAGAGGTCTTGGTGACAAAAGAGGAGTCAGCCTCGGAGGAAGACTTGGTCACCACAGAAGAGTCGGCCTTGGAGGAGGTCTTGGTCTTGCACTCCTCACATGGAACGGTGCTGTAGTCAGTTTGGTAGGTGGTGTAGGTAGATGGAACCACACATGGCTCAGTGACAACCAAGGTGGTGGCCTCAGTGACAGTCACCACACTTGGCTCACAGACGTCAGAGCACTTGGTGATGGTGATCACAGTGGACTCTGGGCAGTAGGTGGTGTAACCGGTGACGGTGATGTCAGTGGTGACGGTAGTCAAGTTACCAACCACAGAGGAGGTGGTGTTGGAGTAGGAAGCCAAAGCAGAGGCGGACAAGGCAGACAAGGTAGCGAGAGTGGAGAATTGCATTTTGGGGTGTCGGAATGTGGTAAGAATTGCTTGGTGGCGACCACGCCCGCTTTTATATCATATCCAGCTGCTCGTACGATGCTTCTTTATTTAGAAACTCGGCTCCCAGATATTATGTTCGGCATACAACGTGCCCGGTATACCGCGGGCTCTTGATGCAAGTCCAACCATAGGAAGTCTCCTGCTGTTTTTGCCCACCGTGATCTCGGGTTGCCAGGTGCACCATCGCTCGCAACTCAAAGTAACGAAAATGCGCTCGTCTCGTGCTCATGTTTATTTCTGCTTTCGGGCTGGCCCTACACCAACACGTAGCGATATACGCGCCTACACACGTGGGGCCTTGGTTTCTCTTTCGCTTCGGCCATTTTTCCTCTCAAAGTACCGCCCGACCGATGAGGATGGTGGTCTTTTTTGTTGCGAGTGCTTGGAACACTATTGCGTAGAGCGCATTGTGAGCGTGCATAGGAGCAGGCTAGCAATGCAACCAGAACAGTCACACAGGATATGATGCGAGTCAGAATGGTTCACTTGCAGGAACGTACCTTTTTTGCCTCGGTGCAATTACGTAAGTAGACGATTTTGGCCCTGGGAACCCTGGTTCACCAAACCGTTTGGCCTGCAGTTTGTGCGGCGCTGACCGTGTTTTGCTCAGCGCTTTGGAACTTCTGAGAGGTTCTCTCGAGGCGCCTGGACTTTAGGGGTTGAATGGTTTTCTATGCGCTTCTTTATTCTTTTATTTTCTGTCTTGCCCTCTACTTTGTAATCTTGCAGATATTTTTGCGCCTCGGCGGCATAAGTTCAAAGGCGGTGACAATCCAGATCAAATTTTTTCACTATTTTCGCAGGTGAATTTTAAAAATTTTCGTGTGATATGTCCACTATAATCAAGTCGCGAGGTATACGCCTGGCGACACAAGCAGCGCTGTTTAGAGTTTGGTGTCGCCGTCTCGCGCCGTGTTCCGCGCTTAAATTGCGTCAACCGGTTTCACGATGATGGTCGGTTCTTTTAAAAATACCTTATCTTTGCCGCGATGTTCTGGCCTCATCTATTTCCGTGCAAGGAGCGTCAAATCAAGTAGATCTCGCTCTGGCTGCCATCACCTAACTTTACCGGTAAATCTATTAATAGACGGCTTGAGGCGACGGTACACATTGTGACCCAGCCTAGAACCACGCATCTCAAGATTCACAGGCTTAAAGACTGTGTTCCATTAGTTTTTGCTAAGTTTTAATTGAACTAGTACGCAATATCTTCCAAATTCCCAACATTTTCAGTGTGGGTCATCATCTCCTTTTTGAGGAACATTCCAAATATTACCCAGCATACATGAAAAGTCACAATGTTGGAGGCTTTTTATCATTATTGGAACAATATTTTAGATCTCGAATAGTGTGGACTTGACTCTAGATCTTTGATTTGACCCTCGGAACTACAACTACAGTTTTAAAAAGGGCTCAATATTGTCGTAAATCAGGTTATTATCAAAGTCTCGATCGGTGTCGAGACATCCGCATCGATACCTTTGGCCGTGCTGGAGCTTACCTAGATTCACGCATTTTTAGTATTTTGGAGAACACAGTCCCGGCTACAGTATAAATCCCATGATTGGAGTCTCGCATGATTTTGTCTTTTGGGTCCGCAAATTTGAATTGATTAAAAAGCCACATAAGTGAATCTAGATTCTTAATCCTATGATGATATGTAAAAAGATCCATGTTTAAACGTAAAATTGAATCTTCTGATCCATCTTATATTAATAAGATGATCCGTTGAATATACTTCGGACCTCCTGATCCATCACATATTCATAAGATGATCTATTTTGTATTAAGATAATCCATTTCATACTAATAAAATGAGAGCCCCTTGTGCGATCCACCTTTTAATTATAAATATATATAGGTAATCGAGTGCGATATAGGCGTTCGCAAAATAAGATGTACTTTGCTACTAAAGCGGGTGCAAGACTCGCTAAGGTACCAACAAAATAAAAGAATTATTTTTTATGATTCAGGTATTGGTCAGCTTGAGTTATGTAGCCGTGAAGACTCATACACGTTGATTACTAAGAGTTGCTCGCGGCAAATAGACAGACATAAGTTAGCTTTGAGTAAAGAATCTTGAGAAATATAGAAGTCTTCAGCAATAAAGGCATGATTGTAATTTCTGTCGAGTTGGATTCGAGCCAGATGTGGTATAGAGCATCAAGCACCTATTAAGTATCATCGATTAATTACCTGGGTACCCATCGGACGTATTTTAGTGAATTATAGCCGTCGGCTGTATCTTTATTTGTGTGGCTACTCTTAGCTACGACCCTGTAAGCTTGATGTGATCTACAGTCACTCAAATGTAAGTTTTCTTGCGGAATCTCAATGCCCGCAAGTCACACTAGGAGTAAACTTGACTGAGAGATGAACTAGATACGGGATTAAATCAGGGGTTGTGATAACATGTATATTTTCTGCGACCGGAAGTTGGAACTTATGGATGCAAAAGTAAGAATCAGTTTGAGTGGTAGTTGTGCTAGGAGAATACAGGGAAAATCAGTGGAAGTGTTTTTTGAGTAGAAGATAAGCTCCTAACAAGATACGCCTTTAAAAGATACAGCCAAATGTGTCTGTTGCTGCATGGAAAATTGAGTCTATGTGAGTGAAACTCCACTATGGAATGCAGCTACTTACTCATTGGTCTTTGCAAATCATCGCTGCATGTGAACGTACGATAATCAAATCCAATCAGGCGGTACACTTACAGACATCGAATGGAATGATCACAAAGCCCAATGGGGAATATCTTGTGGCTTCAGGCGTTGTGGTTGCATTTATGTATCCCCATTTTTCTTCTATGCATGGTGCAAGCTCAGGTTAGCATCGGATTTTGGATGTAAATCGCAGATGTATCTATCCACTCTGTTCCATTTCCATGCGCCCATGAGCCCACTTACTATGCATTAGCATCGTATGCTGTGGACCACCTGGTTGGAGCCATGTGGAAGCGGACTTGATAAGATGAATTTGCAAGACTTTTGGGGTGCTCGAGAAGAGCTGAACAGATCCACATGAATAGAGCTTCTATATAGTGCACGCCAGTATAGCCTGGCGAAGCGAGTGGTGGTCATACCAATCATCCATCCACCTCGCCAGCCATGATCTTCATCTACACTTTCTCACTAACCCGCTATCCTCAATTGACCAGTCATTTGCCTTCTGTCAACTAGTGGCCGAATTCTGCGTACTAAAAGGGCCAATCACTTACCAGTAACTAACCAATTACAATCCAACTACTAAATTCAAAGCCATCTATTTAAAAAAATAAAACCTACTGGCCCTACTGTTGACCCGTCACATAACCTTTACGTGCCCACTCACCAGACACTCACCAACTGCGTACTATATTGCTTAGATACTAAGTATCACTATCATAAGCTTACAGGCGGCGTACTAACCGTTACTCATTGCTTACCGCAATACTATCCCACAACGTACCTCCTACTTACCAACTACGACCACTCACTTGCCATCACTTGCCATCACTTGCCTGTCACTTGCCTATCACTTAATCACTTACCTGTCTCTCACTTATTACTCACCAAATAGTTACCTATTACTCACCAATTGATTATCATTCAGGCCCAAGCACTTGCGAATTACCCACCGATCATTTACTCTATTACCAATCACTTGTCATTGCTCTATTACGTACCACTTCATTAATACGTACCCTATTCCCCCACTGCTTACCCTCTTCTGACCGCACAACTTCTATTACTCGCCAATGCTTACCCCAACAAGAACTACACTTATCATTGCTCGCCAATCATCCACCTATGACCTACCCACCTACCTACCACCTGCCCACCACCCACTTACCATCTACTTACCATCTACTTGCCGAACACTTATAAATTACAATTACTCGCCAACAATATACTACTCACCAATCACAACTACTCAATACTTCTTGCCCTCTGGAACTTACCCACTACTTACCCACTACTTACCCTTTCTCTACCCACTACTTACCCACTACTTACCCTTTCTCTACCCACTACTTACCCACTACTTACCCTTTTTCTACCCACTACTTGCTCTTTCACTACCCTTTTTCTACCCACTACTTACCCTTTCTCTACCCACTACTTACCCACTACTTACCCTTTCTCTACCCACTACTTACCCACTACTTACCCTTTTTCTACCCACTACTTACCCTTTCTCTACCCACTACTTACCCACTACTCACCCTTTTCCTACCCACTACTTGCTCTTTCACTACCCTTTCTCTACCCACTACTTACCCACTGCTTGCCCACGTATTACTAACTACCTATCCACTTGCCCACTATCTATCCACTACCTATCTACTTCTCCATTATCTGTCTTGTCATCCACTACTCACCAACGGCTTACCCACCAACCACAATCGCTTCCCCCACCGTGGGTGTGGCCGTGCTCCGGCACACATGGCGCGACCCAGTTGGCGCGTCTCAGCACCGTTACTTCACCACATGACACTACCGTTCTCCGGACTCACGTTCTGCTGCACCGGTATCGCCCTGCTGCAGCGGCACGACGTGGCCGACAAGATCGTCGCGCTCGGCGGCACCCACTACACCGACCTCATGAGCCTGGTGCAATACTTGGTGGTGGGCTCGCGCAACACGGAAAAGTACCGCTACCTGGTGCGGTACCGCCACGACGTGGTGTTTGTGGCGCCCGAGGCCGTGCTCGAGGCGCACGCCCGCTGGGCCGCGGGCCAGGCGGCGGCGCCGCTCCCGCCGCTCCCGCTCTTCTCGGCGTTTGTGGTGTGCGTGGCGCGGACCGAGCGGCCGCCGGCGGCCGTGGCGCTGAGGCTCTTTGGCGAGCGGTTCCGCACGCCGCCCAGCGCGGCGGTGCCGGCGGGGCTGCTCAAGGACGCGTTTCTGGCAGACGAGGTGGCGCGGGTGCTCGAGCAGCACGGCGCGGAGGTCAGCACCACGCTCACGCCCGCGTGCACGGTGGTGGTGGGCACGGACGCGGCGGGGCGGCGCTACACCATGGCGCAGCAGTGGGGGATCCGCGCGGTGCACCCGCTCTGGGTGTACGACCTGTGTTTGCGGGGCGCGGCGCTCGACTTGGACGACTACGTGGTGTCTGCGGGCGCGCTCTACAACAGCGGGCTGTTTGTGTGGAAGAAGTTGTACGCGGCGCGCGTGGGCGGCGCGCGCGGCGTGCGGAAGAGCTCGAGCGTGTGGGCGTCGCTCATGGGCGAGCGGCGTTTGGTGGGGGAGAGCACCTGGGAGGGCAGAGAGGGCGGAGAGGGCGGAGACGGGGGACGAACAGGGG
>JAKTTV010000046.1:0-42998 GCA_030581635.1 Clavispora carvajalis | reverse complement strand
CGCAAGTTTCCCGGCTTGCTGGACCACGTGTACGTGGCGCTCTACGTGCTCTTTGCCGTGTTGACCGTGGCCGTGACCGGCGTGCAGTTCACCATGTTGGCGTACATGAACAACCGCAGCGCCGAGCTCTTGAACGTGCGGGCGGTGGAGAAGGTGCTCCATGCGCCCATGAGCTTCATGGACACCAACCCCTTGGGCCGCGTGCTCAACCGCTTCACCAAGGACACGGACTCGCTCGACAATGAGATTGGCGAGCAGTTGCGCCTCTTCATCTTCCCCTTGGCCACCATCATCGGCATCGTCATCTTGTGCATCTGCTACTTGCCGTACTTTGCCGTGGCCGTTCCGTTCTTGGCGCTCATCTTCTTCTTCTTCTCCGACGTGTACTCGGGCTCCTCGCGCGAGATCAAGCGCCTCGAGGCCGTGCTGCGCTCCGTGGTGTACAACAACTTCAACGAGACCTTGACCGGCATGGCCACCATTAAGGCCTACCGCGCAGAGCAGTCGTTTGTCGACAAGAACGACCACCTCCTCAACAAGATGAACGAGGCCTACTTCTTGCTGATTGCCACCCAGCGCTGGTTGTGCGTGCACTTGGACATCATCGCCCTGATGTTCGCCTTGATCATCTGCCTCTTGTGCATCACGGAGCAGTTTCAAATCTCCGCCTCTTCCACCGGTCTCTTGCTCAACTACGTCATCCAGATCGTGGGCCTCTTGTCCTTGACCGTGCGCGCCATGACCCAGGTCGAGACCGAGATGAACTCGGCAGAGAGATTGCATTCCTACGCCTTCCATTTGCCGCAAGAGGCTGCGTACGAAAAGCCAGACTCCAAGCCCGCCCTGCTGTGGCCCATGGCCGGCTACGTCCAGTTCTCCAACGTGTCCATGCGCTACAGACCCCAATTGCCTTTGGTGTTGAAGGACTTGACCTTTGGCGTCTACCCGGGCGAAAAAGTGGGCATCTGTGGCCGCACCGGCGCTGGGAAGTCCTCCATCATGTCGGCTCTCTATCGCTTGTCCGAGCTCGACGCGGGCCACATCACCATTGACGGTGTGGACATTGCCTCGATCGGCCTCCGCGACTTGCGCTCCAAGTTGCTGATCATTCCCCAGGACCCGGTGCTTTTCCAGGGCACTGTGCGCCGCAACTTGGATCCGTTCCACCAGTACGACGATGCGGTGTTGTGGGACTCTTTGCGCCGGGCCGGCCTCGTGGAAGAGGCGGCTTTGGCCCTTGCCAAAAGGTCTGCGCGCCACGGCGCCAACTCCGACTCGCTCCACAAATTCCACTTGGACCAGTCGGTGGAGGACGAGGGCAGCAACTTTTCTCTCGGCGAAAAGCAGCTTCTCGCGTTGGCCAGGTCCTTGGTGCGGGACCTGAAGATCTTGATCTTGGACGAGGCCACGTCGTCGGTGGACTACGAGACCGACGCCAAGATCCAGCGCACCATTGCGCGCGAGTTTTCCACCAGCACCATATTGTGCATAGCCCACCGCTTGAACACCATCTTGAACTATGACCGGATCATGGTGATGGACCAAGGCCGGGTGGTGGAGAAGGGGACCCCTTGGGGGTTGTTCCAGCAGAATGGGGTCTTTCGGCTGATGTGCCAGAAGGCTCGCATTACGGCGGCGGACTTCAAGAAACCCCATGTATAGTAATGACTTACGATTTTAGATTTACGGTGGTACCGACCAGTAGAGTGAGCGTTCGGTGCACTTGGCGCGCGCCTTCACCATTGGTAGCGGCTTGTTGCATTGTTCCACGAGGTGAAATGATTCATGAACTCTCGGCGCTCCAATACCTAGATGGCCTTGCTCTGCGGCTCGCGTCCTACAGCGCGTCTCGGATGTCCGTAATTCCCTAAATATTATGTGCAATGTAAAAGAGGAGATAGGCATTGGTGGCCTGGACCTCCTCATGCGAGATGAGCGAGATGACGCTGTCATCGAACTTGAACCACTGCCCCGTGCTGTTTTTCACGAGCGCAATGTAGTGCCCCGTGTTGACCAGCCCCACGTGGTTGACAATGGCAAACAACTCGTAAACTTTGTTCGTGTCGATGGAATCCGCGCCGTAGTCGGATGCGTACTGGGTCAAATTGAGAAAAAGCGGCACGTCCACCTTGGTGTCGATCTTGGACGCGGTGTCGCTGGCAAAGTTGTGCTTGAATCTCTTGAGCTGGATGCTGAGCACGGGCGGAATCTTCTTGATGCGGAGCGAGCGGTGGGCCTTAGACTCCTTTCGGCAAGACTCGCACTTGTATTTCACGTCCAATGCCTCGTTGTGGGTGAACTGGTCGAGGCAGTCGTACAACGACGGGTTTGCGCTCAAGTGGTTGATTTCAAGTGAGAGGTCGATGAGCGGATCCACCGTGCGGGTCACGGCGCCACACGAGCCGCACGCGACAGAACTCTCGAGCTGGCCGGAGAAGGTGGAGTGCATCACACATTTGCAATGCTCCGGCGCGGCGGAGGCGCCCGAGGCCGCAAGCACTTTCTCGTGGTCCGAGTGGAGCTCGCTCAACAAAAACTGCCAGAACTCGTGGGCGTCCTGCTCCTGGAAGCCCGCGAGCAGCTGGTTCTTGTACCACGCGGTCATGAGGAGGTTGGTGATGCCGAAACCGTCGTGCGACGGGGAGGTGTAGAACTCCCGGAACATCGAGTCCAACAGGCAGGTGATGCACGCGGAGCTCTCGTCGATGGCGCCGGCGGTGTTGTAGCGGTGCAGCAGCGCGCAGTTGAAGAAGTGGGTGTCGTTGTTGAAAAAGTGGTAGCACACAAGCGGGTTGTGGAGAAGGGTCTGGAGGATGCAGCTCATGAAGCACGTGGAGCCGAGGTTCACGATGCCCTTGAGCCCGTGCACGGCCGCAGCGGGCGGTTTGGAGTAGCCCGCGACCGCGGGGTGGTCAGCGGCCCCGAGTCCCGCACCGAGCCCCGCGCCTAGTGCCCTCCCGGGGTGCTCTGCCCCGTCTGCCGCGGTGGAGTTGGCACGCCCGACAGACGCCAAGCGGATTGCGTACAAGTCGCGGTGGTTGATGTAGTCGCCGCACAGAAAGCAGTAGAGCAAGCCGGTGTGCGAGTCGATGGCAAACACGTGGCCGCTGCTCGTGGCGTGCGTGCGGGCGTGGGCGGCGTAGCACCCCACATGCGGGCACTGGAGGCAGATGAGCGTCTGGTGGTAGTTGGAGAGCGTGCACTCGGCACACCGGAGAGTGGCGGCCTTGTACTGCGCCATTTTGGCCGCCGGTACCGCCAGGCCGTCCTTGCGCTGGGTGTACACCACGTGCTTCAGAAGGAGCGGGTTGATGGCGATGGCAATGGCCACCGCCTGGCGGTAGGTGCTGAGGAGGGTGTCGTGGGCTTTGGAGTCGAGCACCAGGGTGAGGTGCGAGCACGGCGGAATATGGCCGTAGTTGTCGGGCGGCGGGGTGCGCTGCTGCAACGTCATGGCGGGCGGTTGTGGTGGTGGGTGTGGGTAGACTGCTGGATCGGCGCAGAGTGGGGGTTCGGTGGAGGCTGGATCGGCGCAGAGTGGGGGTTCGGTGAAGGCGGGCTCTTGCCACAGATCGATGTATGAGGCGGCTCGGCGGAAGCGGCAGGGTAGGTCCGAGGCGCGAGACGACGGCAGGAGCTGGTGCTTCGGATGGGGCCAAAGGGCTGTTCTTGGTGCGATGGACCAGGTACAAGCGCGCCGATTTGGCCGGAGGTGCATCTGGCGGTGATTCGCACTCTCTCGCGCCGTTGCTTCGGCCGCGCTCGCCCTGGGTATTCTTGACTGGTACCGCGTAGAAAGGAAGACGAAGGCTGATGGCCACGACCGTAGACCGCAAACCGGACGATTGAGACTGTTGGATTGAGACCGTTGGATTGAGACTGTTGGATTGAGACTGTTGGACGCTGCGTGCGGCGCCAGGCAACGACTTCGACATGGTCACATTGCTGCCCAGGTGACGGCACATCCCCTTCGGCGCGCTAGCATAGTGCCATGGGCTAAGTTAACGGGCCGTGGTAAGGAAGTGTGATCGAGAAAGCTCACCATGCCGAGATTCCCCAACATCGGCTTTGACTGCTTCTGGCGGTCGTTCGATGAATTTCGTTCGGACCTCAATCAGTGGATCCTCTTGCATCAGCAAATACCAAGATGCTACCCATTCTCTACACACTAAAGTAAATCACCTAATACTCAAGTCTAAATACTCAAATCACCAAATCCTCTAATGGCAAACCTCAAATAGTCACTTTGCTGAATACTCAGTTCACTAATACCCATATTCAACTACCCAATCACCAAAACTCGATCAACTACCCAATCACCAAAACTCGATCAAACACCCAACCACTCGATCAAATACCCCACCAAAACTCGATCAAACTCAATCAAATGCCAAAGTCACCAAATAGCTGAATCCTCAAATTTCAATACCCAAATTACCAAAAACTCGTGTTTAGTGATGTTCACTAATACCCGTATTTAAATACTCCATCACCAAAACTCGATCAAATACACTGAATGCCCAGATCAAATCTAACCATATCACCAATACTTAATAATTACATCACCAATACTTAAATCTAGTTACCCATATCATCTGCGACTCCTATGCCCCATGTAAAGAGAGCACTGCGGGCTAGGCACACTTTCTATAGTGCACCCACTAAACGATTTTGTGACAAAGGCTCCAACAAGTAGATTGTGGACTTGACCAGAGCACTCGTCCTTGCTATACTTCAACTCATTCCTGAGCCTCTCGAGCTACGCTATCATTACTATTTGCTCTTCGCCTCACCACGCGCCGGTCTTCTCCCGTCTTAATCCAATCGACCATCTTAGTCGAAGAAATCATCGTCTTCGTCGTCACCAGCACGGCCACGCAACGACTTCTTCACAAACCGCGTGCGGCGGGCTTCTTCCAAGTCCTCTTCTTGCTGGTTCATTTCGAGCCGCTCGTCTGAGTGTTTGACCGCGTCAATATCCACCAACACTTTTTCCAAGTCGCCGATTTTGCAGTCGCTGCCTCCCAACTGGGTGAGCGTGACAAAGTTCTTTAAAATGTTCTTCTTGTGATACACAAGGAGCGTGGGACAATTGGCCTCGGGGTAGTTTTCCACGCAGCGGTTGGCCGGGATCTCCGTCACCTTGATCTCGGGGAACTTCATCGCCAACGTCACTAGAAGCAGTCCTAGAAGTCTGCTGTGCACCGACAGCTGGAGCGACATATGCACGATCACATAGGTATCATCCGATGCCTTGGTGACCTCCTCCTCGTACTCTGGCTTGGTGATGTGCAAAACAGACCCGAACTTCTGTTTCTCGCCCAATTTCTGGAGCTCCTGGAACCGCTTCATCTTATATTCATTCAAAAAGTCTTCGTCCTCCTCGTCCTCCAAATCGTCGAGCTCGCCCATGGTTTTATTTTCGAGTCGGTTTTCATGGGCCCGTTTCACCGCTTCCTCCATAGCCTCCTCGAGCTCTTGTGTGGGCGATTTGGGTCTTTGCGGGATGATTCCGTGAGCACGGAGAATGTCGTTCCACTCCGTGTCTTCATCGGGGTTCACTTCCACCGGAACCTGAATATCTTGGAGACTCATGGCGTGCTACTTCAACTCACTTTTGGTGCGCACTGATATCTGAGCGCGATACTACTCAACGACTGTCAGCATGAAAATTGCCCTTCGACAGAAAATCGGCCGAACCGAACGTGGCCTTCATCCTACGTCGTCTTGGTAGCTTTATCACCATGAAATGGGCACCGGGGCCGTACATGGTGTACTGGTGTCCCAAAGTGGGTGGGGGCAGGCCATAACCGACAGTGGCGAAGCCACACGAGGCGGCGGGAAGTAGTATTTCTTCTAGAGATCATTTGCCACGTCCGTTTCTCCCCAAAGCGAAATGAGGCGTCTGCTAGCGAAATGAGGCGTCTGCTAGCGAAATTAGTTTGCCACCGTGACTCGCCCAATATTAGACCCGTGCACCACGGGCTCGCTTATAATATGGCTGGCCCAAGTAGCTACTACTCCAACCAATGGTCAAGTATTTCCTCAAGGCGAAGGCAGAGCTTGCCCAGGTGCGTGAACTCCAGCCGGTAGACACAACCGAATCTCCGTTCGAGTACACTTTCACTATCCAATGCACCAACTGCAGAGAAACACACGATAAGCCTGTGACCATCAACCGGTTTGAGTCTCACGACATTTCCGGATCCAGAGGCGAGGCCAGCTTTGTGTACCGGTGCCGCATTTGCAAGAGTGAGCATTCGGCGCAAATCGAGAGAACAAAAGAGACTGTATCTGTCAGCGGAGAATGGGCCAAGTTGTTGAGCATTGACGCTCGGGGTGTTGACTTTGTCTCCTTCATTCCAGAGGGCAAATTTCAATGTGTCGGTGCTGAGTCCAACACAAAGTTCGAGGAAGTTGACTTGGAAGATCTTGAATGGTATGACTACGACGACAACAAGGGAGAGGAGGTCAGTGTGACCGAAGTGGAGTTTGATATTGCAAGATCATAGGGAATAGAGGAATAAAAGAAACGGAAGATTACTGTAGTTCCCTGGCCGGTCATAGCCATAGGAAATTGATGTTTTTGGTAAAAACAGCTCTCATGCTAATGAAAGTCTGTAAACACATGATCGATTCATAAGGTGCCGCATGAAGGGCGCAAAAAGGCTAGGCTAGCATCGAGAGGCGATAACCGCAAAGCGAAAATACCTTGCGTTGGGAATTGAATGTGCTATCATCTCAGGGAATTGAATGTGCTATCACCTCAAAGAATACGGACATCAAAAGGGCCGGGACATGGAAGTATATAGAGCATCCGCATTTTCACCAAAATATGCGTCGGGAAATTCATCGAGCGGACGCAGAGCGAATACAGATACTTATGGTTCAATGCATGAACGTTCGTCTTTGATTTCTGTTCGAATCAACCAATCACGTTTGATATGAGTAAAACTTCGCAACTACAGTGGTTCTATGTAGTGACATTCGATTCGTATATACAGCTTTCTAGACGTCGTCAAGACGATTATTTGGTGGCGTTAACCAAGTAAGTGATCAAGTCGTTTCTGTCCTTTGGCTTCTTCAAACCACCGAAGGCCATCTTGGTACCTGGAATGTACTTCTTTGGGTTCTCCAAGTAGTCGGACATGGTTTGCTCGGACCATTCAACACCCTTCTTCTTGTTGGCGTCGGTGTAAGAGTAACCGGCGGCTTGACCAGACTTTCTACCGAAAATACCGTGCAAGTTAGGACCAACCTTGTGTGGTCCGCCCTCCTCGACGGTGTGACATTGCAAACATCTGGTCTTGAAGAGGTTAGCACCCTTCTTCTCGGAACCCTTTTCAAACTTGGCTGGCATTGTGGAATAAACTTTATGTGGAGAAAAAAATCCGGCGAGAAAAACCGCCACTTATAGCGCAGCCTTTATATCGCTGGCATGTGTTGCTTTTACACAGGCCAATTGCTGCGACGGTGATAATCAAGCGCGCCGCCATTGGTGGAAAAGAAATGTCCCAGTCACGTGCGTGACTTGGACCCGAACACAGGGGCAGCCATTCCCAGAAGCGGTGGAGAAAAGTGGCCAAGGCTGTGGCGCGTGGTGCACACTGTCTTTGGGTGTATTTATGGGCGGTTTCGGTGCTTTTAAGCAGCAGCAGACCCAAGTTGAGGGGTGCCGATATGTCCGAGAGGTGCGATGGAAAAGTAGGTGAGCCTGTATGCACCGAGACAATACTCTGCATATATAGCCCAAACGCCGGCTGGACTGTATATGGAAGCGGGTTGACCTTCGGGCGCATCGCGAGTGGATGAGAAGAGAGACGTGGTTCGGAGGAACAAGAGGTCAGGGAAAGACTGAGAGGGAAAATCCGCGAGGGCCATAGGTAATTGTGAGCGAAAGAAATAGACGATAGGCTTTGGTTCTGTCTTTTTCGTGCCATTGGTACACTCTCGAAGTATTGCCGTACAAGTGTAATTCGGGTGCGAAAGTGTGATGTTTCTCTAGTCTAAAAAATCATCGTTGTAGACAAAACGGTACAACGTATAGTCTAGTGGTATAACAGCGCTAAAGGTGTGGTTGTCTGTGCGAGCAATAATTCTTACAGCGGCAACAGGTGGCATATACCTCCTCGCATTAGCTGTACCAAAGAATCTATGGAGTGTAAAAAAGTGCATCGCACTTGATAGGTTCAGCCACCACCCTGCGTAGCTATTCGAGTAATGGCAATGAGCGAGATCAGTCATGCGGCGTCTTGACGGGCCACAAAACCTGCGGCCGAAACGAGTGAACCGTCACGACTGCTGACGGTTTTGTCACACTGGTCGACTGGGAGACCGAGAAAAAGACGCCTGATTTGGAGACGGCGAACGCGAGTAGGAAGCGGATCGAGACCGAGAGCGCGACAGCGAGTAGGAGGCGGATCTGGAGTAAGAGCCTGACCGGGACCTGGAGTATGACCGGGACCTGGAGTACGACGACGACCTGGAGGACGAGCCACGGGTTCGTTTCCTGCCTCTGTCTTCCGGAAGCAGCTTCAACACCAGGCGCATCTTCTCGGTGAGCACACCCAAACCGATGGCAGTGAAGTAGTTGATGGCGAACATGATATGGTCCGCGTCGCGGCGAGAGACGTCTTCCACGGGAAAAAGGCCGCGGAGCTGCCGCAGGAGAAGTGGGTCCTCGACTACGGCGCGGAGGCCGCCGATGCCCAACTCCTCGACCATCTCTTGGAACAAAAACTTGATGAACACACGGCTGGCGCTGTTTGTCTCGCTCTCAGTTAACACTATGACACCGAGGGTGTCCGGAGCCAACACATCCGCTGCAAGCAAATGGCCAAAGAAGCGGCCCATGTTGCGGAGCTCTGCTCCCTCGTGTTGGTAAAGAAGGGCATATGACTGGCGGAACTGGGCCACGAATGCGGAATGCCACCTGCGAGACGAGGCGCACAACTTTTCGCCGAGCACGCCAAAGTACTTTGAGTAGGTTTTTTCTTGGGCGCAGCACTTGACCAACATGTCTGTGAGAAGAGCATCGGAGAGACGCAGCGAGCGCTGGAGCCGGAGGAGCTTGTGCACTCCTTCGTCGGCCGACATGGACGACATGACGGTGAGGTAGATGGCCTTTTGACTTTGGAGGAGCTCGGCGTCGGTCATGTCTATTACCTTTTCTGTGGAGACCTCGTTGGAGCGTTGTAGTGCGCCCTGTCCGGCGTGGTCCACAGCAACTGCCCTTCCCCCATTGTCGCCAGGGACGGTATTCTCGTCTTCCCCGGTCTCTTTTTCAATATCCCCGGTGTCTTTTTCAATATCCCCGGTCTCTTTTTCAACATCCCCGGTCTCTTCCTCGCCTTCCGCGTCTTCGTCGTCTTCCCCACCCGCCGGGTCGAACCAGTCGAGGTGCGGCATGACCTCCTGGGCGTCCGCCAAATCCACGCAGTGCGGGTCGCGGCCCGCCAAGCGCGGGGCAGAAGGCGCAGAAGGGCGGTCGCGGCGCGCGCGCAAGAATTCCGTCACCCGGCGCGCCGCGCCTGCCAGCGTATGTCCCTCCTGGAGTAAGGCGCGAAGCCGCGCGGTGACCATATCCGACGCGGCGCGCGCGTGCGTGTCGAGCCACGCGCCCGCACGCTGCATCACTGCGACCGACACCCGCACGTCGTCGTCGGTCGGGCGCTCGAGGAATATCTGGAACATCTGGAGAAGAGCCATGTCGTCGAGCACACCCGCGCATACGAGCTCGGCAAGGAGAGCGGCAGTGGCGTCAACACCAGCACGGTCGTTGCGGACGTAGGCGCGCTTGAAGAGCGCGGCGGTGCGGGCGCCTATTAGTGCGGTAAGCAGAGGGCGGTCGAGCGCGGCGACGGTGGCAGCCACGAGCGGCGCCTGGCGCGGCAGGCGCAAAGCGCGGGCGAGAAGCGCGCGCGCCACCAAGCCGCGGGGAGCACGCAAAAGAGCGGGGGGCGCGGCGGTTGGCGCGGCCGCAAGCGCAGTCACTGCAGCGTCGATTTCGCCGCGCCGGCGGATCCACTCCGATTCTGCGCCAGAGGACTTTTGCCCCAGGATAGCCGCAGCGCCACCGGGAGGCGATTCGGTGCGAGCCACCGAAGGTGTGGCCTTTGTCACGGGGCCACGCTCTTCCTTCGTTGCTTCTTTTAGAGTTGCCGTTTCGCATGTAGTGCCGCTAAGAGCAGTTGTAGGAGCTGCTGTAGCTTGGGTGGGTTGAGTAGTGGTTTTAGTGGTGGCTCCAGTGGTTCCAGTGGTTCCAGTGGTTCCAGTGGTTCCAGTGGTTCCAGTGGTTCCAGTGGTTCCAGTGGTTCCAGTGGTTCCAGTGGTTCCAGTGGTTCCAGTGGTTCCAGTGACATCAGTAGCGGTTCCAGTGGTTTCCGTACTTATACTTTCAGTG
Source organism: Clavispora carvajalis (assembly GCA_030581635.1). NCBI lineage: Eukaryota > Fungi > Ascomycota > Pichiomycetes > Serinales > Metschnikowiaceae > Clavispora > Clavispora carvajalis. The sequence continues at coordinate 32,596 of JAKTTV010000046.1, read as the reverse complement.
TGTGCAGCGGTCGGCGTGTCCCCCATTGGCTCCTTGGCGGCACCAGTTGCGGTCTCGGAGGAAACGCCAGCTTGGGGTCTTATGGCCGAAAGCATCCGCTTGGCCGCAGCGGAAATCTGTGCCGGGCATTGTTCTGCTCCACTCGATCCTTGATTCTCTCCCTCTGCTCCATCGACCCGTACCCCCTGGCGGGGCGTGGCATGTGTCTGCATTCTGGTGGTGACTTGTGATGATGGAATGCACAAAGCATCGCATCGCACCAGAATAATTCCATTCCACAGTCACCAGAAACTTCTTCGAGTCGCGAAAGCCCACGACCGCCCGCACAAAGTCCAGGATACTTGCCGAAATTCCTTCCCGGAAGATACGTACAAACTTCTCACAAGCACGGGACCATCAGAACATACCAGGCATCCCGCCACAACACTACGCATTCTTTTCGTTCACCACATTTCCTCCAGCCGCACACTTCCGGTCCAGCCGCAACCCTAAACCTTTCTCCAAGGTCGTCTTCACCCTGAACCCGTCACCAAGGTCGTCTTCAAGCGCCCTCCATGCTTCCCTCGCGCCGGCTACTCGCCTCCAACATCAAAGCCAAGCTCGGCCGGTTTCTCGAGACGGGCGACGTACTGCGGTGGTCCGAGCGGCAGCACGCACGCCGCGCGCGCGCCTCGGGCGCCAAAAACCGCGCCGCGCACCAGGCGCGCCCGTCCCCGCAAAAAGCGCTTTTGTTGTTGCAGGCCAAGTTCGACGCGGTGCCGCTCCAGACGCCCACGGGCGTGCTTGACCTCCAGCGGCTTGCGCCCGGCGATCTCCGCGTGGACTCGCCCAAGTCGCTTGAGGTGTTCCGCGCGGTGATGCAGCCGCAACAGGCGCGGCCGCCCGCGCGGCTTTTGCTTGCGCTCCTCGGCACCTCGCCCGACCAGATCAAAGATCCGTTTGTGGTGACGCGCGACGTCAAAAAACTCCTCGCGCGCGACGGCGACCTGCTCCGCGCCATGCACTTGTGCCGGCTCGCGGGCCCGGCTGCCACCGCCGCGCTCAACGCCGTGATCGAGTGGAGCCTCGAGCGGCGCCACATCGACGACGCCCACAAGTGCCTCGCCAACGCCGCGCGCTGGCGCATCCCCACGTCGCCCCACACCTACGTGCACTATCTCGCCGGCCTTGCGCGCGCGCACGAGTGGGGCACGGTGTCGGAGCAGCTCGTGGCGCGCGCGCTCCGGGTGCTCGACCGCATGGACTCGGTGTCGCACGAGGTGTTCAACGCGGCGCTCGCGCTCGTGGCAAAGAACTTCTCGCGCAACCACGCCGCCATGGACGAGTTGCTCGCGCTGGCCGAAGACCGGGGCGTGGCGCCGTCCGCCCACACGTACACCACCTACCTCAACGGCGCGCGCCACTTCCACCACCACCGCGCGCGCGCCATCCGCGCCGACACCGCGCTCTCCGCGCCCGCGCGCACCGAGCAGCTTTTCGCCGCGCACGCGCGCCTCGTGCACTCGGCCAACATGGTGTTGGCGCGCGTGCTTGCGGCCGCCACGCCGCCCGTGCCGCCCACGCGCGAACAGGCGCGCGCAGACCCGGCCGCGTTGGCCGAGTACCGCCACAAGTGCCGCCGCGTGCTCGTGGACGTGGACCCGGTGTTTGCCGCCACGTTTTTGCTGTGCTTTGTCAACCACGCCGCGGGCACGGCGCAGACCGCGCGCCTGGGCGCCCACTACCGCTACTTGCAGCAGGCGCTCGCGTACATCGCGGCCTGGAGCCCGGAGGTGGCGCGCATGTTGGAGGCCGCGGGCGCGGTGGCGCCGTATGCGCCCGCGCCGGCAGTGAAGGCGCGCACCGACGCGCGGCTCGACGCTGCGCCCGCGGCGCGTCCGCACCTGCCGCACCAGCTCGAGCCCGTGGTGCGCGACCACGTCAACCCCATGGTGGTGTTCCCGCCGCCGGCGTTCTCGTCGAACAAGACGCGCGCCACGTTTTCCGGCAAGACCAAGCCGTTGGTGGACTTTGGCCGCGCGCCCTTTGCGGACGTGCACAAGGTGGTGTTGCACCGCAGCCACCAGAGCTCGCGCGGGCGGTTCGGCAAGAAACTCACGGCGCCCGTGCTGCTCGAGCCGCGCCCGGCCGTCAACCGCTTCTTGCTCCAGGTGGCGCTCGACGCGTTGGTCAAGTTGGGCCTCCACGCCGAGTTCTACCGCGCCATGTGGTACGCGCTTGACCGGTGGGGCGGCCTCGCGGCTCCCGCGGCCCTGTCCCACGCCGCGTTGCGTGCTGCGGTGCTTCCGCCCGACTCGTACCCGGACGTGTTCGACGCGCCGTACCCCGTGACCCCGAAGGAGCACGACCCCGCCGCAATGGACATCATGCTCGTGGAAAACTTCATCCACAAGATGGAGGAAAACTTCCCCCACTCCGCGGTGCCCGCGCGCTTCGCGGCGGAGCTCGTGGCCGCGGTGGTGGGGCGCACCAACGCCGCGCGCACCCTCGCCGCGCGCGACAAGACCTTCGACGCGGTGTTCGCGGTGCTCAACCGCGACCTCCACCTCTACAACGACAAGAACTGGCACCAGGGCACCGTGGGCAACCGCCGGCGCGCGCTCCCCAACAACACGCCCAAGCGCTCGCTCACTGCGGCCCAGCTCCACGACGTCCTCGACCCGCTCTTGGTGCTCGTGCGGTGCATCGTGGTGCACGAGGGCCGGGTGTACGCGCACGTGGCGCGCCGCAAGGCGCTCATGCTGAACCGCTTCGTGCTGTCGTACTGTTCGCTCGTGGACAAGTTGCGCGCCGCCACCTGGACCGACGCGCCCGACAACTCTGCGGCGGCGTTGGCGGTGCACCAGAAGATCGTGGCCGGCGGGATCTTGTTCTACCGGCCCAAGCCGCTCGTGGACCCGCGCGACAAAATCGTCAACGCGGAGTCGGTGCGCCTGTCGATGGAGTTTGTGTACAAGGCGTTGAAGCTGTCGGCCGCGCTCACGGCGCGCGAGAAGCGCTTGATGCACGCGCTCAAGTCGTTTTTCACCGTGGACCCGCTGGCGCCCGACGCCGCGGAAAAGGTGAAGGGGTTGCAGCGCAAGGTGTATGAACTCTCGACCGCGTCGCTGACCGACAACACAAGCTAGATGTATATAGACCGGGACATGTATATAGGCCATGGAATATCACCATGGTGGCAGTGCACAATGTAGACAGCGAGAGAGGAGGCTGCAGAGTATAGCATTGGTTTTCGACCCCCAGTGTAACAGTCGAATGCGACTTGAATTTTCGACTTGGTTCAGACGGTGGATGCCAGATGCCAGAATTAATGCGCTAGGCAAGAAAAGAGAGCACCGAACGGTTACATTAGACTTGAACCCGTATTACACCCGACTTGAATCGGCCTTGACATTTACAAATATTTTCAGACCAAACATCAGCCTCAAATCCAAGATGACCTATCCAGACGAACAGAGGCGGCGGAATGTGCATCCGTCGTTTGTTATACCTGTTTAGTGACAACGCACCATCACTCCACCGCACCATCATTCCACCGCACCATCATTCCACCGCCTCTTTCCTGTCGCGCCGTGTTATCTGCGCGCCTCTTCCACACCGTATTATCTGCGCGCCTCTCCGCGCCATATCCTCCCATGGCCCTTTTACTCGTCCAGTCTCCTCTGGAGTACAACTACTCTGGCTTTTTCCTGGAGTGCTTCAGCCGCATCCCCCAATCCTGCTCCTCTGCCCACGTGCTTGTTGCGTCGCCGTTTCGCTCCGTCTCCGAATTCTCCCATGTGCTTCTGTCGCTCTATCTGCAAGTGAGAGAAAGCGCCGCCTGCCACGGCTTTCCTCCAACTTTCGAAGTCGAGGTGCTACTTCGGGCCCCAGGAAACGTTTATGGCCATTCTTTTGCGTTGAAAACCGAATCGTGCCCCACAGACGGCCTTGTGCAAATCGACTTGGTGGTTCCGCCCACCAATTTCTCTGACCTTGGGCCTCATGGTATCCGCCCCACCGACGTGGTTGCCGTCGGAGGCACTTTCGACCATCTTCACGATGGCCACAAGGTTTTGCTTCAAACCACTGCGTTTTGCGCCCGCAAACACATCGTTGTGGGTGTCACCGGACCTGCTTTGCTAACAAAGAAGAAATACGCCGAGGCGTTGCAGCCTTTGGAGGTCCGGATCCGCCTGGTGTCACAGTTCCTCCTGCGCCACTTGCCCCCGCACGTTCTGTATTCGATCTACGAGATCAACGATGTCTGTGGCCCGACGGGCTATGTGCGCAACATCAACACTTTGATCATCAGTCAGGAAACGGCGGAGGGCGCAGTATTTGTCAACAACTACAGAAAAGAAAGAGGATTTGCTCCCTTGGACGTTGTTCTGGTCGCCGTGGTGGGTGGAGACGGCAGCGGGTCTGCTGAAAACAATTGGAAGGGAAAACTCAGCTCCACCGACTTTCGGGAGTTGGAGTGGAAGCGATTGCACGCACACACAGCCTAAACGAGTTATTGCAGCCTAACGAGTTATTGCAGCCTAACGAGTTATTACAGCCTAAAACGAGGTACACACGCGATGTACTGGGTGCTGGTCTACTTTTAAGTGGCCGATCGACTAAACATACTACTGTGGATGATACATACTAACGTGGACAATACACACCTCCTTTCGTTGAGTTATCTTTATTAAATGCCGTGTTTAACGGATCGAAATTCCCCGCTCGTATGGATTGGCACGGCGGGGGTTCCGGTCAGGGTGGTCCAAAGCAAGCGAGACGTGCGAGTCAAATTTCAGAATTTCATTAAGCAAATTCAAGTCCGCCTTTTCCGCATCAAGATACCGGCCCTTGTCGTTAATGTCAGCGAGCGCAATCTTGATTTTTTCAAACGCCTGGATACCAAGCCCCAACTTTTTGCGCAACCTTGTTTTGGTGTCTTCGAATGACTCCTCGGGGTAGACCACGAAAACAAATGGCTTGCTGTGCACGTAGGAAGTCGACTTTTGGAAATGGAAGACGGGGACAATATTCAACAGCTTCAAATTGCGTTGTGCTAGCTCGAACTCCAATCTTAGCGCTTCGTCCGCAATATCCGAAGCCGAGGTGTAATTTTCATCAAACCGTCTTAGCATGTCATGGCCAGCCAATACTTCAACTTCCGCGGGGAAATAGCCGCAGTAATACTCGTAATCGTTGTTCAAGTCTTCAATGGAACGGTCGAATTTGACGAGATCTGCGTACTTAGACTCTTGGCCCGCCCAAACAAGCAAATTGCTCCAATGCTCTTTTGGCACGTCCATTTTGTCAATCACCTTTTTGATAAGGTCTGCTACCGTGCTTGTTTTTGGCACAAGCAAATCAAGAAGGTGGAATTGGAGAATGGTGTTAAGCCAGTAAATTTTCACTGATTTCATATTCTCGTACTCTTTCAATGTGATATTGAGAACCTCATACTCAAACTGAATCGTGGACGACACGGCTACCTGCTTGGTGAAGATTTGGGACAATACCAAAGTGGAAGACAAAGGAAGTCTGGCGCCGTTGCTATTGATGACAAAAAGGCGCAAATGCTCTGGGTCAACATTGTTACCAAGTCTTGTTGCGATTCTATGGGCCAACTCTTGGTAGGTGTAGGAGGTCGAGACCCACATTTCAAAGGATCTGCTCATTTCTTTGGCAAGCTGAATTTCGTGTGCTTCGGCGGATTCTCCATTGGCGGTTTCTGTCTCCGGGGTTTGCTCGTCCGCCACAAAGTTGCTGTCTTCTTCGTCATCCCCTGCTTTGCATGGCTTCACCAGTATATGGAATCTTGTCAACAAGAATTCGTAATACTCTATAGCGTTGCTGAAGTTGCCATCTTGGGCAGCGGTCTCGATGTTTGCAATCTGAACAGTCAAAATGTCGCCGTTGCTTAATTCGTTTTTATCTAAAGTGACACTTTCGTCAATGCGTTCAATCCGCACCAGTGACACTTCCTCGAAATACTCCAATGGGGTCAGAATATCAAAGCCAAGTACCAGGTTTATGGGTTCAGACAAGCTCGACACGATGGTGTCTTTCGACACACTAGCATATGTGACTCCGCGAACCTCATTTGAAACTGGATCGAAATACTTGATAAAAATTTTGATGTTATCTTCGTCAAAATGAGAACCTAACTCAATTTGGTTGTCAGTGATGCGTGAGGAGCAAGTGTCAAAATTGAAGATTTCGGGCGCAATTCTCGTCACAGGGTAATTGATCTTGGTCAACTCCTTCCTGTATTCCTCCACAAAAAACACCAATTCGTCGTACTTGCGCTTGAAGCACTTGATGTAGACATCATTCACCGTTGCACTGTTCAAATCCAGGGGAATAGGGTAATCAGGTCGGCTTGTTCTGTTGTTACGGTGCTTCATTGCCACTAACCGGAATGGGTATTTTGAAATGTCTTCATCATCGTAGTCATCGGCATCCACGTCAATTGCAGAAGCTTCAGCATCACCTAATTTTTTAACCTCCTCGATCTCTGAGTCATCTTCGAGATAACCAAGTTTTTTGGCCACCAATTTGTAAAGTGAAGAAAACTTGGCCTCTTTTTTGACCGATAGAGTTTGCGGATACGCACGGGAGTCAAATATGGATGGGTCGAAAAATTTCGGCTTTGCGGGATCGGGGTAGGTGTCAAAGCCATTGTAGTAGGCAAAGTTGTCGACGGTGGCGATTTTAACGTTGACATAAAGTAAAGCTTCGCGCTTCTTGCGTTCCCAGTTTGCAAGTTCCTCCTTCTCACGAATAATTTGCTCGGATACATGGCTGGGGATGGGTGCGAGCTCCGTGGGTAACACAACATCCAATTCCGACTCACGGTAGTACACTAACATGTAGGCGGAGGTTGCGCGGCGAATCATGAACTCATTGCGCTCCAGACGTGAGAGCAGGCGCACTTGTGCGGGACTTAAGTCCGTTGCGCCAAAGTTTTCTTGGAATACCTGAGTAGGTGTGACTTTCCACACTTTATCGTCGTCGAAGCGAAGCCAGGTGTCGCTGGTAGCCTCTGGTTTGATCATAGCGTAGTAGTGGCCATTGGAAATACTGCCCTGGTGCACAAGCACACCATGGAGCTTGTAAGTCCAATTCTCAGAGCGCACAGACAGGGGCAAGTCTGCGTCCAAGTAGGGAGAAAGATCAATGGAATCGGGAAACTCGTACAAATCGTCGATCTTCACAAGATCGTCGACCATGAAGTCGTATTCAAACCGCTTCAACTGCAAGTGCAACACGGGCGGGAACAGCTCAAACACCACGCCCTTCTTGGCATCCTGGTAGCCGTACTGCTCGCCTGCCTGGTACTTGTTTTCGCCGTCGAGCATCTCGATCTCGATGTAGTTTTCGAAGGACTGCTGCAAAGTGCGGAATCCCTTGACGTTGAGCTGGATGTCCCAAAAGTCCTCCACGCGTGAGGACTCGTACGGCACATCCACGCACTTGATGTAAGAGCGCATCTTGCCCACGAACACATCGTTCAACTTTTTCTCGACGCGCGAGCCCTTCATGGCCAGTTCCAAGCGGTCCATGAGCACACGATTGAGTTCCTGTACGTCGTGCTGGGTGAAGGCATCGTTGGAGTCCCAGCCAAACGACTTGGTCAATTCCATGGTGCCCACGGGCTCGTGCGACAGCTGCAAGAGATAGAAGATGCGTTGCAACGCCAAGGCCACCGCCTTGCTGCCGGAGTCGTCCGCAGTGGGGATCTGGCACACCAAGTCGCGGAACACGCGCGTGGTGTAGTACGACTGTATTAAGGAGTTGAGGTAGCACGTGGCGCCCTGGTTGTTCAACCCGACATAGCCGGTGTGAGACTTCGAGTCATAGTCGAGGAAATTGTGCCATAACACGCCGGTGGCGCTGTCGTCGATCACGCGCACGTATCCGGTGATGTTCAACTGGTTGTTCTCCAAAATGGCGTGCTTTTGGCCGCACTTGGCGGGGCTGGCGAGGTCGCGTGCGGCGATGAACGACGAAAAGCCCCAGTCCGTCTCGTTGGGCGTGAACCGGTGGCTGGAGCTGCTGGGGAAATGCGACTCGGGGTGGTTGGGATTCCAGATGTCCAACGCAAACTGCGCGCACACGTACCAGCGCTTTGCCGCGTCGGAGGTCATGCTGGAGCCGCCTGGCGGTGTTGGAGGGTGCGGCTCCATGTAGAGGGACAAGCTGTCGCTGTTGCCCTTGGGGAACAAAAGCATGTTCCACTCGAAGCCGCCGCACGAGAAGCGCGGCGACCGCAACTTCTCCTCGCTGCGTGCTGCGCTCCAGTCGCCAATGGCCCAGGTGAAGTGCGCCTCGTCTTTCGCCGGGTAGTCCGGCAATGGCTTCATGAGTCGTTGTGCGAGCATCTTGTGGTCGGTGGCGACCGGATAAGCGGAAGAGGCCACGGTTTTGGCAGCCGCCGGTGCAACTGGCTGGACATCCATGTCGTCGTCCGAGTCTGTGGCGCTCTCAACGCTGCTGGCGTCAAGCAAAATGGTGTCGGCCGGTTGTTCGTCCACCACTTCGCAATCGCTGGCGATTTCGATTGCTTTGTCGTCTCCTATCATTGTGTGGGTCTTGGGGATGCGGCAGGAACTGGGGGTCCGGGAATAGGGTGTGAAACCGGAGGTGTGTAGCGTGGGGGAGTGCTGGGGTGGGTGGAACGGCAATGTTGTGCGGGGATTATCAATGGAGCGGAGCGCTGTATCCGAAGGAGAAACCCGGCTCAATATACGGTTGGTGAGGTATAAGGAGCAGACAGGGGTACTTCAAGGTCTGATGAAGACGGGTGAGTAGGGGATAGGCTATGTGATCCGGTGCTGTCACGTGGGTGTGCAGGCAACCGAGTCGCGGTGTTGCGTGGAGATGGAACAGATAGTCGCAATTGGGCTACTTTTGCTTGCTCACGGCTGCGGTTGCTTTTTCTTCTTGTATACGGGGTGCTTCGTTTGTCTGGAGTGGTTTATGAACGGATGTATTGGTGTTTTGGACCGCCGGGTGCCTTTTGCTGCAGACAAGCGCTCCTGTGAGCAGCGGGAAAATGGGTGCAACTTATTTTGTTCCAGCCCGCGAGCAAGTTACTTGAAAGCCTTTCCGGTAGTCTGGATCTCAGATGCTGTAGCGTAGTATTGAGTGCTGGTCAATGCGGTCTTCCTGGAGCTGGAATTATCACCGCTTGCTGATGGCTACAATCAAGCATAAGACTACGCTCGAATTGGAGACAAGACCTTAATGAGTCAGGGCGAGTAGCTTGGCGAGTCAGGGCGACGATTTAGGTACCTCGCAACAAGTACGGAAAACGGGTGGCTCAAATCAACAGCCCAGTGATGGTGATTCGCAGATAACAGTACCGAAGTACAGTGGTGACTCGAAACGCAGTGATCGAAGACAACAGTGGCTGAACAAAGCAGACAATAACACCTCAGACACTGACTACCATGCAGCGTCTCTGTGTTCCAGCGATACGCAGTTTGTGGCTGGTCTTCACGGGTAGTCTTCTATTACACTTTGCTCGGTGAGCATTTGCCTGGTGAGCCTCGACATTTGCCTGGTGAGCCGAACACGCTCTCTGGAATATGGAGGCTACAAGCCATTGGTGGCCCTCTGAGCAGCAAATCCGCCTGCCGGCAATCCCAAGCCTTCTGCTCTAAAGACGATCAAGAGAATATAAAGATGATCAAGAGAATATAAAGATGATCAAGGGAATATAAAATAATCAAAGAATATAAAGGTTGGGTCAAGAGAATATCAAGATTGGAAGTCAAGCAGGCACCGAAACCGACCACATGGCGAAATCGAGTCGTAGCCCGTCCACAACACAACAGCTTTGTTCTTGACCAGGGCTTTGTCGTTATATCTTTTCATTACCCCAAACAGCTGCTGACATTTTTATTCCTCTTTGGGCGCCGGTCAAATTATTTCACCCGCTGTCGCATTCGAACGAGCAGCTTTGGACGTATCCCCATGCGACACTTGCAACTCCCACTGCCGCGATAACGGGTAGCTACTGTTGATCCGGTACCCTCTACATACCCAGCCCATAAGTGCGTCATCCGCGAAATAGTGACATTTCGAGCACAACAGAAAGCAAACCGTGCCTTCGCATCCCCCAGACTCACTCCTGCGATTTCCATCACCCAAGTGACTGGCGCGCCAAGCTTGTGATTGATCCAAGCTCCTGTGTTTGGCATGGCGCGAATATTATTCGCCAGCGCATTCCGGTTGTCTGCGGCGATCGAGGCACGGTGATAATGCAATAGACGGTGCGGCCGCATGCACGCAATTTGCCTGTTCAGGTGCGTATACTGGACGCGGCGCGCCAAAACACTAGATGGTCTCCTGAGAGGAATAGATCGCCGCGCTCAGTATCGCCGTATCGCACCTGCGGCACCCCGAAGGACAAGCGTGACTTATCGCTCGCGGGTAAAGCGTCCGTCTCGGTCCCGTTGGCCCACCTCCCATCGAGGATATGTCGCTCCTGTATGCAGTGGCGGCGGCAGGCGGTGTTACCAACGTCGCCGGTGAAACCCGTGCCTCCGTGCTCTGTCGGCTCTGCCCGCACATCTCGCCCGCCGCTCCCCAGTGCCTTCAGGGCCATCCTGCGTCAGGTATACCAACCGCACAAGAGCCACGGTGGGTGGATCTGCATATCTGTTGACATCCGAGGGCAAGCGCGCACCGCGCTCAAACCCCCTGCCGTGCAGGAGACACTGCCTCGTCTGTATAAAAAACATTGCATTTCCGCACTCTTTTTTCGTCAAGGTTTCCTCGCTTCTACAGTCTTTCCTTTCACTCCCTAGAACAGACCTTGTCATTCCTTATGTTGTTCAAATCGCTCGTTAAGGCCGCTGTCGTCGCCACCGCGTTGGCCCAACCCGTCCAGCACCAACACCACCAACACGCCAAGAAGGACGTTGTCACCCAAACCGTGGTTGTTACCGAGGGCGGTGTTGCAACCTCCTCCGTCGCTACCGTTGCTGCCTCCACCGCTGCGGCCGTTTCCTCGCAGGCTGCTTCTGCCCTGTCCTCTGCCTCCTCTTCTTCTGCTACCTCTTCCTCTTCTTCCTCTTTCTCGGGCAAGGCCAAGGGTATCACCTACTCTCCATACGCCTCTGACGGCTCTTGTAAGTCTGCTTCCGAAGTCAAGTCTGACCTCGCCAAGCTCTCGGACTACTCGCTCATCAGAATCTACGGTGTGGACTGCTCCCAGGTTGAGAATGTGTTGGCTGGTTTGGCTGACGGCCAAAAGCTCTTCGTGGGCATCTACTACGTTGACGCCATTGCCGATGCCGTTTCCACCATCTCCTCTGCCGTTGAGTCTTACGGCTGGGACGTTATTGACACCATTTCGGTCGGTAACGAGTTGGTGAATGACGGTGAGGCCACGGTTTCCCAAGTCAAGTCTTACGTGTCTGAGGCCAGATCTGCCTTGACCTCCGCCGGTTACTCCGGTAAGGTTGTGTCTGTCGACACCTTTGTTGCCGTGATCAACAACCCAGACTTGTGTGACATTTCTGACTACGTTGCTGTTAACGCCCACCCTTACTTTGACGGTGGTGTGACTGCCTCTGAGGCCGGTGAGTGGGTTTTGAGTCAGATCCAAAGAGTCTCTGCTGCCTGTTCTGGTAAGGACGTTTTCATCACCGAGACTGGCTGGCCTACCCAAGGTAACACCTACGGTAAGGCTGTTCCTTCTGCTGAAAACCAAGCTATTGTTCTTGCTGGCATTTCCGAGTCTTGCGGTAACGACGTTACTTTCTTCACTGCCTTCAACGACTTGTGGAAGTCCCCTGGCTCCTACGGAGTTGAGCAATACTGGGGTATCTACAGTGATTAGGTTGTTTGTTTGGTTAATTAAATGTTTTAGTTTTGCTTAGTGTAGATGCGAAAAACAAATGTTTTTGGTTGGTGTACGTGGGAATGCCCGGAACGGATGCGTTGTTTATTTTTTTTTTTATTTTTTCGGCCACTGCCATCTCGCGCGCAAACGCACGTTGCCCTCGGTTTGCGCCATTTTCGATGCAGGTGACAGTTCCAGACCCGTCCGCGTTCCACCCATGTGTAGTCCACAGTTTGCATCGGCTAATGTTGGATTACCGAATTCGGCCCTTGTTTAGATACGTTACCCTCGTCTAGGAATAACAATGGGCCCTCTGATCTTTTTTGTTACCCAATTCCGTACGCGCTGAAACGGCATCAGGATCTTTGCTTCCATTTTTTCACTTGGAACACCTACTTAATTTCTCAGTAATTAGTGTTTCATCTACGTCGCAATTCTCTACCTTGTACACTCCACGCAAATTCCGTATTGTATTCATATCCCTACTCGTCGAGTCCCAAAAACACCCGGCGCCGCTCGATGCTCTGTTCGCTCTGGAATTTCAACTCGTTTAGTTCGCCCTTGCGCAAGTAGATGTCGTATTCCTGGATCCACATGCCGTTTTTCTTCCGCGGAAACAACAACTCGTTCAACGGTGTGTGGTGGTCCATACCGTGGAAAATTTGCGCCAAGAGCTTGTGCACGTACCGCACATCCGCTCCCGTCACCTTGAAAACGTGCCCCGTAAATCTGCGTTGCAAGCCAATGTTCTCCAACTCCTGGAAGAGACGGCCCAAATCCTCTGGACCGGTCGCCTTCAACACCTTCTCCACGTTGCTCAACGCATCTTGCGGCTTCTGATCGTAGAAGTTGGCGTTGAACATGTCGTCCACCTCTGCATCCTCGTGCATGTACTCGATCTCCTTGATGAACACATCCTGCGAGTCTGGCTCCGTTTTCAACTCCAAGTCAAACTCGTCACCCGAAACGGCCCCTGTGCCTCCAAGATTAGGGTGGATCGCGCTTTCATCCGTTTCGGGATGCATGCCTGCAAGCGCTCTCACTCCGGTGTTCACCATGTCATCCTCGATATTGACACGGCCTGCTTCGGCACCCACATTCCGGAGCGCCTCGTGAATGTTAGAATTCTTCACCTCGCTCATTTCCTCTTCCAAGGCAGACGCATCCCGTGCGGATACTGCCAAGTTAGCCACTGCAGCAGCAGCGTTGGCATCCATCTGTGAGTGCGCCAAAGGTGGTAGGTGGTGGTGATGGTGGTGGTGGGCATGGTGAGGCGCATGGCCAAGAAGGTGGCCGTTGGTGGCAACCGCTGCAACCGCGGCTGCGGCTGCAACCTCCGCGTCGTCTTGCACCTTTTTCATTCTCCTGACATTGTTTTCAATTTTCTTCTTTTCTTTCGAGGCACGAGACGTCAAGTTCTTCATGGGCTGTGGGCCATCCTTGGAATCCTTCTCTCTTATGTAGTAATCGCGGTATTTTTGTAAGCCATACACCCGGGCAAACTTCCGGTAGCGATCACGCCAACTGGAAGACGAATGCTGGGGGTTTCTGCGAGCGTACTCGTCGAAGAACACAATCAGCACGCTAAACTTGTTTTCGTTCAATGGATACTCCTGGTAAGCTCCGTCCGGAGACTTGAGCTGGTCCTCATCCTGATTGTTTATCACGTGTTCAATCACGTCTCGGCACAAGTTGAAGTCATCCTCTGCCGTGAATCGGTTTTTGATTGTCTTGGCCTCGTTAATATTAATGGGGATTTGGCGACCTTCTTCATCTAACACCAAATTGTCGTATTCGTCGGTTTTCCACACGTAGACCAATCTGTGCTCCAAATGAGCCCTGAACCGACTTCTCACGGAGTTGCCGGTGTGGCCGCGCAACAACTCGTGGTGAGACAACTCTTCGAAAAACTTGTGCGAGGTTCGGAAGCGAGGCTTCAATCTCACTTGCTCCAAAATGAAGTCGTCCGCTTCGGGAGTAAATTTGGTGGTAGTCTTTGTCATTTTTTTCTTAACCAACGCGTGGGCCACCGCTTCAGCCGCGTCCATGCTTTCATCGTACTGATTTATACGCTTCTTCACCAAGCCGGGCATGACCCGGTACTGGTCAATAAAACACATGCTCCCCTTCTTCAAGGAGTCATCAATGAAGCGGAAAGACACCGTGATACGGTCGTCCCACGCGTACGAGCTCAACTGTACCACTCTGCCATTCTCCAAAGCGCGCCCGTCTGTTTCGACCGCTCCGCCTGCAGCGTGAATCAACTTGATATACTTATCTCGTTCCTGGTCAACGGGGTCGATGTAAAAGACCATAGGCTGGCCATCCTCTCCTGAAAAGATGGACAGAATCACGCCTGGTGGTGCCATCACTTGGTTGTGGTCTGACATGGTGTGTGGGTGTTTTGCTTAGTGGAATGTTTGGGTGTTCAAGAAAATCCAGGGGGTGTGGGTTTTCGGGTGTTAGGAGGTTTTTATTCGAGGGAGGTGTTGTTTTTTTGTGAACTACATCGCAAGGGGGTATGTGTGCTCAGAATTACACACTCCTTGCGCGAATTCCGGCACGCCTCGGACACTTATTAATTTACGTGAACCCGCAGTGTGCGCGGGTTGGTGCGTATTTATGCCGGTGGTGGCTGCAAAACCGAAGGCAGTTCTCTGAGTATATAAGTCAGGGCAGGTAGAAAATTCTATCCGCGTTTTTATTTATTTCGATTTTGGGCGTAGCTATGTTGTAGTTCTCTTAATCGCCTGACGATTTGCTCGCTAGCTGCCGATGAAGTCTTCAAGAATTCGCCTGATGGTAGCAGATTCTCCCTTGAGCGGGTTTCGAGAAGGATTAGCTGGAAGGCTCTACGGATCATTACCTCCCATGCAGACTGTTGGTTATGGATTAGCTACTGAGCGAATAGTTACTAGATACATCATTTGACGTTTGAATTTAACGAAAGTCAGACAAATACAAAAGAAACAATTAACACAGCACAGACACTGGCTGCTCCTTGTATAAGATCTTTCCCTTGCGTGTCTTTTCTTGCCAAATCACCATCGCTGTGAGTGCCTCGCCTCTCGAGCAACCGGAGTCGATGCCCTTTGCCCATTTCTTTAAATTCAATCCGCGGCGTGCATCGTGTCCATAATACACGACATACTTCTCGTCCAACGAGCCTTCCTTTTGTTTCGAATTCCACACCTTCGACCAAGAAACAGCATTCTTTTCGTGTGGGTCATCGGTTGTCTCATTGAAGTGGGGAGCCAAGTATGACCGCATTTCCAAACATGAGGTGGGATCTTGTTCATTGAGGTCCTTGAGCGCATCTAATATCAACCCCGCGTGTACTGCAAGTCCTTCTGCGTGCTTTTTTCCTCCCGTCGTCCGAGATGAATGTAACGGAACACTACCCAATCTTTTGATTAACAGGCACTTGTTAATGAACGCAACATGCTCTGGTTGCAATTTCTTGGCCAACAAGTACTCGGGATCAAAATTAAATCCCAGACTCCACATGTCTAAGTCGCGGAATGACGCCGTGGTGTTCTCTGTTGAGAAGTAAGGGCTGTCTAATCCATGGAATCTGGCGTAATTGTCCAACACGTAGTATTCGTGGTTTCCCAAGACACATTCGGCGTCGTACTTGGCAAGCAATTCGATAACCCCGAGCGAGTCTGGGCCTTTGCTGACAAAATCACCCAAAATGATGAGCTGGTCGGTCTCTCTTTCAAACTTGAGCTTTTGAAGTAAACGCTTGAAATTTTTCAACTCTCCATGAATATCACCCACAAGTATCATTCTATTCTTGAGGATGCGATTTTCTTTCTTTTGGCTCTGGAACTCGGCATCTTGTGCCTCATTCTCCTCCTCCTTCTCATCTCCGATCTCATCGCTTTCCATCATGGCCCGTTCACCGAAATTCCATGTTCCCACAGTTTTCGGGTCAACTGGTTTCAAGACAATATCCAATTCTTGTACAATAGGAATGCCTGTGAGGTCTCGCAGTTCTGGAATGAACATATCAGGCAAGACGATGCAAAAAAGGTAGACTATTAAGCCACTGACAAGGATACCTCCTGCTATGAAAATGCGCTTCGTCCTTTCGGAAAACAGCCAATCTTCCTCATAAAAGTCACTTTCTTCTGGGTCAACAGAAGACTGGTAGTTGGCCACATCGCCAGACTTAAGCGGACCGCTCATGGTTGACTTGAATGAAAAACTGTGCAGCCCATAATGAAACAGGGCAGGAATTTAGGCCTGTGCAGGACATAGCATCAAGCGATAACGGCGCGCCATGAATATATCAATCGGGCATGTGGTGCAGCTAATTAACTTGTATATAACTTGCATATGTGCCTTTATTGAAGGTAGACAGCCTTGTGAATACACATACTATTGGCTACAGGAAGCGAGACTCAGCCTTGCAAAAATTAAATTTACCCAATATACTTCAAATGCCTTGCGACCCAAACTAACCTCCCCCAACACCCTCAGGCCGTTCGACCTCTTTCTGAACCACCATTTCTCTTTTGAGAAGCTGGCGCAAATCAGGGTTCACTCTTACTTCATAAAGCTCTGCATCTCTCGAGCTCAGATTTTTCCGATCTATGAGGTCAACTGTACGTCTAAACCTCAAGAAAAGTAATTCCGCCCTGACAAGTAAATCATGTAGGTTCATATTGCCCAGTAGGTCGTTCATATATTTCAACACCTCATCAAACCGCAGAAGGTTTTGGATGATGATTCTCTTATTATCACTAAGAACCGCCAAGGCAACGAAAAGATGATACTGACTCGAAAAGTAGTCGGTCCACAAGATTTCCCATAAATTATTGACACTCTTCCAGTCAAATTCTCTCTTGAACCAAACCAATAGCATGCGGAAAAAGAAAAACAAGTCGGTTGATTCACATTTGTCTAAGTGGCGGAAGAGGTCTGGAAGCATGAATTGAACCAACTCATTGAGAACAAGCATCTGCTTCTTCATTCCGCTTTGATCCCGAACAAAGTTTCTCTCCATTCTTGTCATAAAGCCGGCGAACGCCCAAAACGAGAGCACCTCATCCTGAAAGACAACGTAGATAGGAGAGAGTAAATCCGTCATTCCTTGGACATAGCCTAAGTTCACGTTGTACTCGTTAAATGTGAGAAGGATCTCGCGCATCCGAAACAAGTGGACGTTGGTGATGTTAGCCAAGTCCCACTCATCATCCTCATCTGGAGTTTCAGGTGAAGATTCTCTATCATCAGCCACGTTCTCGCCAGTCTTCTTTTTGCTCTTGAAGATTTCCAAGTTTCGGTCGTTGCGGTGTATGTCCTTCTCGATCCGCACCTTTTGGTCCTTCCAGAAGTCTGTTTGACGCTTCTCGTCGTCATCGATCCACCTACGTTTATAGTCGGCGTAGCTGGACTGCAAGTTCTCAAAAAGCAACTCACGGTCACTGCGATTGCTGTCCCAAGGGAACACTCCAAGTAAAAATGGCCACGCATCCTTGCGGATTGCAGGGTCAAGGCCGCCATGGAAGATGCGACTCTTGACTTCGTCTACCTCCACGACAAGACGGCCATTCAGGTCAAAAAAGCCATCCCACTCCACTCTCGAAACGGGCTTTCTTCTGGATGCTTTGCTTATTTCCTCTGGAGTCAATATGTGGTCGTCCGGACCGAGCTCTTCGTTGATTCGGGCATATACTGCGTCCTCAAGCATGAACTTGCGTTGCGACTGCTCTGCTTCCTCTTTCACCTGCGCCGCCCACCTGGCCAAGTAGACTCGAGCGCTTTCAAAGTCGTTGCTGATTTTCTGGACCTCCGGCTTGTTCAGAATCAGCTTCATGACGGTTTTGGGGACGTGATCGTCCACAATATCTAGCACCTGGTTTTTGGTGCGCAGACTGAATGTAGCCACAGTTTCTAATACCTTCCACTTCGCTGTGGCCAACAATTTGTTGACGTTGGGCAATTTGAACGCTTCGGGGGCTTTCTGAGTGCTGGGGGAATTCCCTCCGCTTGGCAACGGAGAAAAGTTGCGGAGGTCAGCCAGACTGGGGTCCACCATATACACCGAGGGCTCAACACTAGACTTCTCCACATTAATGAGTTTTCCTAGCGCGGCCAAGAAGTCCTGGCCACCCCAGTACATAGAGCCATCCTCGCTGAAGGGATCAAATTTCTGGTTTTTGAGCTTCTGGCGCGCCAGGGTCAGCGGCGACTCGTCGTCGTGGAAAAACACCACCGGCAATTTTTCTCCCGCCTTGGTGTTGGGGATGATAGAGCCGTACCACCATCCCAAGGAGGGGGTGCGGACTTGCACCAGATAAACGAATGCTAATGGCACGGAAAAGGTGAAGACGCCGAGACTGGCACTAGGCTTGCTCACGATTGTCTTTGGTTTCTTCTTTGAAGACTTGGACCCGGAAATCAGCAACGACTGCATGTCCTCCACGAGATCTTCACACATATCTGCCTCTTCGTAGATCCTGATCTCGTCATGCGCGAGCGCTGACTCAGGGGTGAACGAAAGCAAAATGTCTTGCTTTGTCGTAGCTCCCCCGGGGCGTGAAAGTGTAAGAAAGCCGGGTACATTGTCCTTTTTGGAACTTGTGGGGTGGACATACACCTTAGACTTGACATATAGAAGCTCTGCCTTTGACGGAGGCACTGAGTGTCTCGAATCCATTTCCAGTGGGTACACTTGTTCTGGACGCTTTCAATGAATTTACTCACTGTAAATCAACGGGTAGGAAGCTAATTTAAGTATTGGAGAAAGGGAGTACTGAGTCCTTGCCTTCACAGTGGAAGGCGAGCGCCCCCATACATGACCCCATGCGCCGAAGCAATAATGACGCAGAGAAGCCCAAGACAAAAATTGGCGGCTTGTACTTGACCAAGTATTTTTTTTTCTCGCAAAGGCTGTTCGTTTCGCAATGGCTACATGTGACGTCGAAACCGTGTGACTTCCGGCCCTTATGATGTAGCATTTGTGTGGGCTATTGAAAACCTGCAGCATATCGGGTGATGCGCATGCTCTATTAACTAATCTACAAGTACAAAGATCCAGCAGAAACAATGTCTCTGTGTACCAACTCCGCCGCCTTCTCCATCTTGGTCTCCAACTCAACGTTACCAATGGTTTTGGCTGCAGCCACCATCTGGCGAATTGTCTCTTCCAATCTTCTGAACATTCTGATGAGCGAACCTTCGTAAACGTCCGTCATCTTGCAAATCTGGGTGAAGCTGGCGCCCTTGCACCAGGCGTAAGTGACTTCCATGAGTTCGGCACGGAACAGCTCCACGTACTCTTTTTCAACCACCTCTATCTTGCAGTCCTTGTAGGTCTTAGCCAACCGAGCGGCCATATCTTGCAAAGCCTTCAATGGTTCGGCCAACTCCGGTTTGAGACGAGGAACTTCCTTGGCCCTCTCTTGAAACACGAAGCACGACAAAAGCGCTGCGCATTGTTCTGGCGTCAACGTGTTGAAAGTACCGTTGAAAATGAGCTCGGTGAGCATGAGCTCGTCTCCGGTGGAGATTTCACACGCCACGCGGCCCTTCAATTCAATAATGTCGTTCTGCGTAACAAAACCAAGCTTCCGCAACACCCTCTTTCTGTGTCTCATGTCGTCAAGCTGGATCACGGCCTGTGCTTGGAGAATCTTTTCCTTGGTCTCCTTGATCTTGGCGTCGATATCCATCTTTTGGGAGAACTTCGCATACAATCCGTCAATCCGGTCGCTCTCGTGCAATGGGTTGGTGGCCAACTTGCCCTCCAACACGTCCACTTTTCTTAACAACGTCTTGAAGTCTGGATCCTCGATCTTCATGCTTTCCACTGGGTTCATCAATGGAATTCCATCCGGTAACTTCTTGGGCAAGTCCTTCAATGTACGCACCATGTTGCGCTTGGCAGTGGAGCTCTTGAAGTCATCTGGAATTTTCAAACGGACGCTGGAAATCGCCTGGATAGAGTCCAACGTGATGGGTATGTACTCGGCACGCGATTTTTCTCCGTCCTTTGATGGACGGATGCCTTCAGGCAAGTCGGGGCTAAAAGGTTTAATGAGACTC
Source organism: Clavispora carvajalis (assembly GCA_030581635.1). Lineage (NCBI taxonomy): Eukaryota > Fungi > Ascomycota > Pichiomycetes > Serinales > Metschnikowiaceae > Clavispora > Clavispora carvajalis. The sequence goes on along the minus strand of JAKTTV010000046.1, from coordinate 12,708 downwards.
ACAGGCGAATCAACGAACATGGTACACACGAAAACGGTCACAATATAAGACTCGTGGTCTGTATATGTCTGAGATGGATTTCTCTTGTTGGTTCTCTTGCTGAAAGACGCAACCATACCCCATCCGTAGTCTTGTCCGGAGATCTCCACCTTGACCACTCTTCCAGGTTGCAAGAAAGGCAAAATGTGGCCCGGATGTGTGACAACGAGGCGCACATCTTCCTGGTACGCTTTCAACTGCTTCTTCATATCGTAGTATTCTTTGACAAGGTACTCGTCATCAACCTTGGTTTCATTGAACTCTAACGTCAACTTCTGAAGCTCCTGCTCCATGACTGGGACGGCAGACGCATTTTGGAACTGATAGAATGAGCTCTCCAACATAAATTCCGGGGAAATACCTTCCACACGCATCAAGTTCAAGATCATATTGTAACCCAAGTGGAAAGCAGAGTCCAATCTGTCGGCCTGGCCCTTAACCATACCCTTTGCCACTTGAGGTTCCATTTTCTCGTCAATCATCATGATCACAATACCTCTATCGTCCAAACCTCTACGACCGGCTCTTCCGGACATTTGGATGTACTCACCGCCGGAAACCCAACGGAAACCCTTTCCGTCCCATTTTCTCACCGAAGTGAACACAACCGTCTTTGCAGGCATGTTAAGACCGATGGAAAAGGTCTCGGTGGCGAAAAGCACCTTAAGCAAACCTTCCTGGAACAAAATTTCAATGATTTCCTTGAGAATGGGCAAAAGACCGGAGTGATGGATACCGATACCTCTCTTCAACAAAGGTAAGATGTTCTTTATTTGGGGAAGCTCTCTGTCCGCTTCGGGTAGTAAGCTAATGGCGTTATCGAAGATTTTGTTGAGGGCATCGCGCTCCTCGTCATTGTTGAAGTCCAACTTGGACATTTTGAGTGCCAACGACTCGCAGTCTCTCTTGGAGAAAGAAAAGACAATCACAGGGTTGTATCTTTTCATGTAAATCATCTTGACGATCTTGTAGATGTCACTCTTGCCATCCTTGTTTCCACCCTTGAAGGACAGGCCATTTTTCTTTCCACCCTTGCCTTCGATAGACGCTGGGTCGTCGCCAATATTATTGGAGATGGAGGACATAGCCTTTTGAAAGTTCTCTTCTCTAAACGTACCCTGCTCGTCCACAACCAAGTGGATTCCATCACCTGCAGCGGGGAACAAGTAATGCTGTAACGGGGTGGGACGGAAGTCGGTGTATACCACATGACAGGGCTGATTGTGGGTCTTGACGATCCACTCTGCAAACTCCATCGCATTGGGGATGGTTGCAGACAAGAAGACATGGTGAACCTTGTCCGGAAGCAAAATGATGGTTTCCTCCCAAACCACACCTCTGGACTTGTCGCGCATGTAGTGCACCTCGTCAAAAATTACCCAGGCAACCTCACGCATCACCTCTGAGCCTCGGTACAACATGGACCGCAAAATCTCGGTGGTCATCACGAGACATCCGGCATCGGGGTTGATGGTTACGTCTCCTGTCATCAATCCCACGTCGCCGAACTCCGCCAAGAGTTCTCTGTACTTCTGGTTACTCAAGGCCTTGATTGGAGAGGTGTAGATCACACGCTGCTTGTCTCTAAGCGATTGGGCAATGGCGTACTCTGCCACCACGGTTTTACCGGCAGATGTATGAGCAGAGACCAACACGGACTCATCTCTGTCAATGCACGAGATTGCGGTATCTTGGAACGGATCCAAAGTGAAGGGATATGTTCTCGCCTCTTTCTCTCTCTTGTGCTCAGCAATGGGAATGTATGGGTAATCAGGAGGAATAGCCACCTGGTGTCTCACCTGGTGCTTCAACTTGAGGCCTGTTTTCTCGGTCTTTTCCTCGCCGCCTGGAGCCATCAACCCCGAAGAAGGAGCCACTTCTCTCGAAGCCTCGATCTCGGAGGCATCCCGAACAACCGCCTTCACATTGGGTACAACCGCACTTTGCTTTTTAACGACGGGTTGAGGGTCCGGCGAGGCGGCTCTTTTTCTGGATTCGGCCTTGTTCTGTTTTTCTGGGGCCACAGGTTCCGGCACGGTCGCGGGGGCCTCGGAGAACACGTCAAAAAGGTCGTCTCCGTCCATGGTGATGTGATGGTGGAGATGAAATTTTCCGTCCCAAATGATGAGATGCACACCCGTACACCAGCAGATGGGCCAAGAGACTGGGAAAGAGGCACAGAGTCCGATGACTTTCGAAAGACAGTACGGCAATCAAAGAAATTTAGTTCAAGCAGCTCTTGGTCCGTGAATCTCGGGAGCAGGAGTTACAAGTAGTAGAGTATCTTTTTGGGAGCGGCTAGGGTGTGCACCATTGATGGACCAAGACCAACGTCACTAGAAGCGGACCGGAAAGAGGTTAAATTAAACCCATTGAAAATTCAGTAGAAGGCTCAGTGCTATTGAGAACCGTTTTTCATGAAAGCTTTGTGGGCTGGCCATTTGGTTTTGTGAAATTGTGCCTAAGTCGCGAAAAATTCATCAATCGCCAAATCTGAGAGGCTCGATGAATACCTCTATTAGCTTGAATGCTTCACCAAAATATAGATGTTACCGAACATAGCTCGAAATGGATTATACAGAGAAAGACAACTGTGTGTTTCAATCTAGGCGACTTTCCAATCTTGCTTCCATGTTGTTTGTGAAGGAGCTCGAACAGTCTTTCGCAATCGTCAAGCCAACCGCGAATTTGTAAGAATGTCCAAATACAAATTAGGCTGTCATGGGAAACCCACGACTGTGGGATGCATGCACACAACTTCTATAAGAAAGCCTCACGTTACGAGCAAAGATTCGAGTGTTTATTAGTATGACGCATGTTCCGTGTGAATTGCCTATGCGTAATTTTACAATAGAAGGAAGGAGGCCGGATAGCTGCGAAGCGACCGAAGTCTGCGGTCAGGACATTTCCAGACCCACAGTAGGGATCCCAGATACCACAATAGGCTGTTCAGACCCTAAGGGGGCGGAGGTGAAACGCAGGTATTATGCAAATTATACGGATGTGATGCTAGGGCGACCAGCGCCAATGACTAAATGCAAGAGGGAAGTGAAGCGGCCAGCGCTGCGCGGCGCTCCAATTCCTTGAGCGTGCGCCACTTTTCCTTATCATACTCACCCACCACCGACGTAGGAAGCGAGCTTACGCGCAGGCGGTCCAGCGCGCCCACTGTTTGCGCGTCCCAGTGGTCATCGAACGCAGGAAGCAAGTGCGGTTGAAGGTGCACGGGCGAGGGCGGACCAGGGGCGAAGGCCACAGGGCGGGGGTCGCGGGAGTCGCGCACGAAGAGCGCCTTGAGGGCCTTGCGCGAGCCCAGGCGCGACGAGCGGCCCGAGGTCATGGACGCGGAGAATGAGACGGCAGTGGCGACGGAGGCCAGTGCGCGGTGGGTTTTGGGCGGCAGGACCAGCAGCGCGCGGAATTTGTCAATCACCTTTTTAATGGGGGATGAGTGTGCGGTGCGCAGCTGCGGTGGAGGGGTGGAGGGCGCGTAGTTGAGGGGCGTGCTGGGGCGCGAGAGGGGCGGCAGGGTGGAGGGCAGCGCGGGCTCGCGGTAGGTGTGGAGCGAGGGCGCGGCGGACGCGGAGTGCACCGCGCGAAGGGCGCATTCGGGGGACACGGCCTCGGGGTGGGGAAGAGCGAGCGAGGCAAAACGCATGCGGTGGCAGTCGCCAAAGGAGTCGCGCTCGTTTTCTTGGGCTTCCTCTTGTTGGTCGGGGAGGCTAAGATGGGGGAGGCACTGGAGGCGATCGTGCGGGCCGTGGAGCACCTGAGAGGCGTAGGCAAAAGGCCGGGGCGCGAAGTCCGGATCGGTTTCGTCCGAATGCTCCAAAATGGTGGAGGGCGCCGTGTCTATGGAGCGGCGCGGCGACAACAGCCGCCTGCGCTCGTGCGCCTCAAAGTTGGTGCGCATGGCCGCTAAGTCTGCGCGGGCGTCGAGGAACAGAAGACTGCGGCTCTTAGTGGGCGCGCGCGCGGGGCGGGGCGCCATCCAGTTTTCCGCGGTGTCGTACCATGCGCCCGGCGCCATGGATGCGGCCACAAGCCACAGAAGCTGCTCTTCCACCGGGTCGGTGGCGTCTCCCACCAACGTGTTTTCGCTGGGTTTGTTGTTTAGCCCACACGTGCCGTTGCTGGCAGTGATCGACCCTTTGCTTCCGCTTTTTCTGGGGCTCAGCCCACGGGTGGGTGTAGCGATATGCTGACCGGGAAGGGCGTGGGGCGCGAGATTTTGGGGCGCACTGTAAGAACTGTAGGGCGTATGGTTCGTTGGGCGGCTTTCCAGCTTGCGGCGCCCTTTCTCGAGATCGGCCCCCTGAACGGTTCCGTCACTCTCCATTCCGCTCTCCATGACCATGAGCCCGGTCTCTGTGATGGCCTTTGCGCTCTTTTCGCTCTGGGCTACGCTCTGTACCCCGGCTTGAGTCTTGCGCCCCAACTCGGATCCGCCACAACGGGGCTGTGCATATGCAAGTGCCCACCCCATTGTCAAGGCCGTCAAGAGCGCAAGCGCCGATACTGCCAGCAATATCGCCCGCACGCTAAGTTCCGGCAACAAAACGGCATTTTGCCAGACAAAAAGCCATACGGATACGCCAAAGTGCAACGCTGCCGTTGCTCCTCGAAGGTATAGTGATGCACGCAGGCGGTTTAATGCTAGGCCAAGCGCCAGGCTGGCTCCGCAAGCAAAAGTGACGACAGAAAACGCCAAAACCACCGGCACATGTCGGAGGGTGTAAGCGTAGGCTGCAAGCAGTCCTTGGGCCACAAAAAGGGCCACGAGCCACGTGGAAACGCTGGAATCGTGGAATCCGGGCATGAGGAAAAGAGTACGGATGGGCAATCGAAGATGGATGGTGATGTTTATAGAACCGCCCAATAGGGCAGGTTGGGTGCAAAATCCACCGCAAGCAGGACTGTGTGCAGGCAAAAATAAACAGTGCGGCCGAGAAGAAAATGAGGGCGCGGCAGGATGTTTTTGGCAATTTCCGCTAGTCGGAAGCGGTGACAGTAAGGGTGTGAATCTTCGTGTGTAATTTCCCAGTAAGTTTTAAAGCAGCATCTTTTTGTAAATTCGGCCCGTATGCATATTTTCCGGATCTGAGGGGCTTTCCTCTTCAATGGACATTCGAGGCTCCTGAGGCCACTTGGACTCCACAAAAGAGAGAATAGATTGAATGGCCACCATCAACTCATCACGGCTCGAGCATCCTGGAATCAGGATTTGTGGGATTCGTCGCATCAACTGGTCTCAGTCGAAATACATGAGCGCCAGCATTTTGCGCTTTGATCCTTATCGTTGCATTCCCAAGCGCCTAATTCTACGCGAGTCAGAAAATTTGTTGATTTCTCTAGTTATAGGTGTAGTCACCGCCAATCCATCTGTTGACCATTTCCAAAGAATTCTCTGGTTGGTCATATGGAACCATGTGGCCTCCGCCAAACACACGCAAGAAGGTGAAGTGCTTGTAGTTCTTCACCTCACCAGCAGCCTTCTTGTTGACAGACCATTTGCGCACAGGCTGGGCCTCAAACTTGTCGTGACCAGACCATGGCAACTTGTCGGACCACGCACGGTTGCCCAACCAGTTGCAAATGAAATCCTTGTCACCAGCGTAGATAAGCACAGGCAAGTCCTTCTCCAACAAGTCAATCACGTTCTTGTGGTATGGCTGCATCCAGTCGCCGGCAAACAAGAAGTTCTTGTTGATGTCAAAGTTGCACGACTCGTAGTTGTCCACCTCGGCACCCAACTTCTCCTTCACCTCAGGCAAGTTCAAGTAATCCGCAATAAACTCCAATCCCTTGTAGCACAAGCTAGAACCCTCGCACATGGTTCTGATGTCGTAGACATTTCTTCCCGTCTTTTGGTAAGGGCCCATTTGCGCATTGTTACAGTAGATGGACGCAGGCACACACAGCCACACGGAGCCGGAGTTGTAGCATGCCTCGATCAAGGACAAACAGCGAGGAAGGGTTGCAGCCATGTTGTCGCACTCCTCAGGCTCCAAAACAGAAGGCTCACCGCCCTGGCCACATGCCATTGGCTGGTAGTATTCGTACTGGGTCAATGGGTCGGTCAAACCATTGCCGATCATCACAGAGGTCAAGTTGAAGGAGCGGTCTTCGTGGGACAAGATCTCCGACGCGAACACGGGGATGTAGTGGCCGCCGTACGACTCACCCGCAATGTGAAAGTCGCGCTCCTTGTACTCGGGGAATTGCTTAAAGAACAACTCCAAGAACGCGTAGACATCCTTGCCTGCGGCCACGGTGTTGGAAACCGACTCGGAAGAGTAGGAGTAGCCGACATTGACTGGCTGGTCCAAGAAAATCACCGAGGCGTTGTTGTTCCACGCATGTGGGTTGTAGACAGGCTTCAAGTCCTCGCCAATAGAAGAGGGGCCCAATTCGAAGAACAAACCAGTCAAGGAGGAGCAGCCGGGGCCGCCGTTCAACCACAAGATAACTGGGTCGTTCTTGGGGTCGTTTCTGGACTCAAAGAACCAGAAGAAAAAGTGCTTGTCCTCTTCCTCCACATCCAAGTAGCCGGTGTACTGCTTAACGGTGTCGATGCCCAAGTCACCAGGAGTGGACTTGACACGCATGCGGTGGTTAGGCACCTTGGCGTCCGCCACATGGAAGTCGAACTTGGACGCCTTCTTGCCGAACTTGCGGGGCAAAGTCTTGAAACTCAACTGCGACACGGCCTCCGGGAAATTGAGGAACATATCGGCCCACGTGCTCATGGCGCCGGCTGGAACGGCTTCCAATGGGTCGTTCAAGTACTGGGAAATTTTGCCAATCACATCACCCTTCTTGCTATCAAGGGCGGCAACCACCTGAGAATACAGGGCGGAGACATGGTCGAGGTGGGAGCCCAAAACCTGTTGAGCAGAGGGGAAGTTGGAGCCGAAATCCAACCCGAACGGCAAAGTAAGCGCATTGGCGCTTGCAATGCATGCTATAGTGGCAGCGGAGGTAAACTTCATGATGGCGGGGGAAGAAGGGGAAGAAGGGAATATATATAGGCCATACCATGTGCAGGTGTTGCCGTCTTATCGAGTGACCAAACGGGGTGGGGCCGCACCGGATTGGGATTCTCGGCGGCACGGGTTTGCCGTATGGGTGGTTGGTTGCATGCTGGGAAGAGATGCGGTATTCTTCTGGGTGAAAGGAGCAGGCAGGACCAGAAATTCGGTTCAGGCGGCCGCTGGAACAGCGTTCGGCTGCTTGGAATAATGAATGAATGGGTGTATTTCCATTTGGAAGTGCAACCAGCCATAGAGTGTTACGCCGGAAAAAACGACTACATGTGCAGGAAAAGAGGTCCGGAGATCGAGTAGAGAGGCTGCTTGGATGTGTCGGGGAGTGATGGAGCCCATTGGGGATAATACTATAACAAGGTAGTCGCGAGCGAAGTGCGGGTGATAGTGATGAGCATTTTTGGGGTGCAAAGTGATTATCTCAAGAACATAAGTGCCACCGGTGATCTCAGTCAATGGTATACAATATTTGAGGCTCACGTGCTTGGGCTGAAGTCCGGTAAGCTTGTAAGGCAATTTGGGGCACCCATACGGGCGATCACATCTCTCAGGAACCTGTAGTAGAAAGGTGAGTGCGTTTCAAGCAATTCCGAGTTTGACCGTAGAAGGTGAGCGCGTTCCAAAGGTTTCCGAGTTTGACCAACTCCATCCACCAGGCCTAGATTGCGGATATGACACATCTTCAAAAGCATGATAAAGGGGAGGGTCGAAAATGTGCGACATCTTTAACATCTGATAAACCCGAATCCTGGCACAAAAGTAATCATCTAATAAACTCGAATCCTGGCACGAAAGTAATCGTCTAATAAATTCGAATCCTGGCACGAAAGTAAACATCAAATAAACTCAAGTCCTGGCACGAAAGTAAACATCAAATAAAGTCAAGTCCGGGCACGAAAGTAAACATCAAATAAAGTCAAGTCCTGGCGCGAGAGAAGCTCCACCATCATATCAGGTCCTCGCGCCTCTTAGGCAACATATTCGATACAGGAGTATACACTTTCAACATATGGTGGAACTCTGGATTATATACTTCTTGAAGATTGATTAAACGATCCTTCTTCGGAATCCTAGCTTCCAACAATACTAACTTTCAACTATCCCACCTTTGAACAATCCTAACTTTTGCATTGTAAACCTTCATATATCTATATTTCCAACCTTAAATTCCAACCATACCTTTATACTTTTGGACTTCCAAGAAGTAAGAACCAACATGCTGGATATGTGTAGTTCCGGACTTACAAGATATTAACCTCCAACACACCATTTTGGAGCTTTCGCGATCAGACTTACATTTGCACTTCACATTCAAACCATTTAACATTTAAGCTGAACATCCCGAACTCATATTGCCTGAACATTCTAGACTTCCTACCGAATTCAATGACCCGAAACTAACACCAAAGCTCACCAGGATCGGCTGAAGCAAGAACACGGAAACTAGCCGCAAGGACTTCCATGAGCATTGAATGCGGGCTGGCCCGGGATAAGTAGTATAACCCTCTTAGCACAAAACAGAGTAGGGAGGCTGGAGACCGAAGAAATCTGACCTTTCGAGGGTCTCTACGAAGCACGAAGCCGCGCTAGGTTACGTCTTGTTCGGTCGCGCCTGTCTTGTGTAGATCTGGCGGAGACTTCGCGCTTTCATCTACTTCTTCTTCCCCACGCTTCGCCGACCCCGATGTTCTTGTTCGCGCGGCCCCGTACCATAGCCCATTTGGGAAATGGAATTTCCGGCTCCGTTGACCTAGTCCACTCTGCGGGCACTGTTTGTGCCGTGAAACACTACCATGACCGCGAGCCGTATGAGTCGCGCGCCGACTTTCGCGAGCGCGCGCTGCGCGAATACAATATTCTAGTTTCGCTCGAACACCCCAACGTAATTCGCGCGCTTCGCCTTGAAGTGGGCTGGGGCGGGCAGGTGAAAATGCACATGGAGGCGGGCTCCGCCAACTTGGCGGTGCTACTACGTGGACAGCCCAAGGCAGGGCCAGCGCAGCTTGCGACCGGCGCGGTTCTGCCCGAGCTACGTTGTCTCTGGCGGCAGCTACTTCTGGCGGTGCAATACCTCCACGACCAAAACTGGTGTCACCGAGACATCAAGCTCGAGAATTTGGTGGTGGTGGGGCGCACGCTCAAAATGGTGGATTTTGCGACCGCGGCGCGCTGCGATTCCAGCGCCGCGGGGCTAGTGGGGTCGCCGCGGTATGCCGCGCCCGAAACCAGTGCGAGCATCCGCTACCAGGGCGCGCCCGCAGACATGTGGGCGGTTGCAATTGTGCTAGTGTTTTTCGGCGCGGCGCGATTTCCGTGGAAGGGCGCGGTGTGGAGCGACGCGGCGTATGCATCGTACGCCCAGGACGGCCGCAGCGCGGTGATCGCGCGCCTCGAGCCCGGAGCCGCCCGAGCCGCGGCGCGCGCGCTAGTGCCGGACCCTCAGCACCGCGCGGCGGTGAAGGAGCTTTTGGCGCAAGAATGGGTCGGCGCGCTCGAGTGGTGCCGCGGCGAAACCCGCTGTGGCGCGCTGCACACGTTGGGCGGGTCCATATGTGAACAGAGCATTTGATAGACTGCGTGAAAGGAACGTTCGTAGAGTACGGAGGGATCGTAACTGGAGGAGACAAATAAACGGAGGAGTCTGGCTCAAGTAGATGAGTGAATGCGGAGAATGTACAGAATGTGCACCAAATGGACAACCAAAGGAAGGATTAATTTACAAGTCAAGTGGAGATAATGTGAAGAGGGAAGCAGAGCTATGAGTGACATCGGACAATCCAAGGCACAAAACTTGGAAATTGAGCCGCAGAATGTAGGCGGCAGCAACCGAGATTCCACCCAGATCTGGGTGGAACACGAGTTGTGCATAGATAATGGATGTGGTTACGAATTGGGAACAGCAAGCGCACCGCAGACACTGACAAGCATGAAGGCAGCACCGCGAAACCGCAATATTGCACCCAGGACTTTTGCCCAAACTTCGGGCCCAGCACAAGAGCCAACAAATGATGGGTGGTGGGTGCAAATCGAGCGGGACTGCACACCAGAATGCCGTTTCGGATTCTTTCGCCGGCGCACGTCCAGACCAGCCAATCAAAACGGTCCTTCCTGGGGCCTGTGAGTCATCCGTTGCTGGCGGCGACCATTGCGAGCAACGAGCGGGTTTTCTGAGGCGGGGGACGCCCCATTGCAAAGCACAAACGCCGAATAGGCGCAACGCCAAATTCCGGCCGAAACGGGACATGGCGACGTGCATAATCAGTGGAGTAGAGCCACTTGACTGCGGCTTGACCGCGGCCGCCACCGCTTGACTCGGGCATGACTCGGACCACGCACCCTCGGCCCGCGCGCGCCCACTATGGTCCTGGTCACGTGCACGGGTGTCATACCCTCGGAACCAGGGCCCAGGCTGAAAAAAAAGCACCGGCTAGAGTCATACTCCTCCACCACAAACACAAAACACCCCAGATGCTTTCCCGCTCCGTCCGTGCCTTGAGGCACGTGCCAACCCCAATGCTTGCCAGAAGCTACGCCCTCTCCGCTCAGGCCCAGGCCCTCATCTCCAAATCCGTCCAAGATGTGGACCCCGAGATGGCGCTGATCTTGCAGCAGGAAAAGGACAGACAGAGAAACTCCATCACGTTGATCCCTTCGGAAAACTTCACCTCCAAGGCTGTGATGGACTTGTTGGGCTCTGAGATGCAAAACAAATACTCCGAGGGCTACCCCGGCGAGAGATACTACGGTGGCAACGAAATCATCGACAAGGCCGAGTCCTTGTGCAGAACCAGAGCGTTGGAGGCGTTCCACTTGTCTCTGGAGGAGTGGGGCGTGAACGTTCAGCCCTTGTCTGGTGCTCCCGCAAACTTGTACGCCTACTCTGCCATTTTGGAGGTGGGCGACAGAATCATGGGCTTGGACCTTCCCCACGGAGGCCACTTGTCCCACGGTTACCAAACGCCTTCGGCCAAGATCTCGTACATCTCCAAGTACTTCCAAACCATGCCATACCGCTTGAACGAGGAAACCGGTTTGATCGACTACGACACTTTGGAGAAGAACGCCATCTTGTTCAGACCCAAGGTGATCGTCGCCGGTGCCTCGGCCTACTCGCGTGTCATTGACTACAAGAGAATGAGAGCCATTGCCGACAAGGTTGGCGCTTACATCTTGTCCGACATGGCGCACATCTCTGGTTTGGTGTCTGCCGGTGTGACCGAGTCGCCCTTCCCGTACTCGGACATTGTCACCACCACCACGCACAAGTCGTTGAGAGGACCCCGTGGCGCGATGATCTTCTTCAGAAAGGGCATCAGAAAGGTGACCAAAAAGGGTAAGGAGATCCCTTACGACTTGGAGAGAAAGATCAATTTCTCTGTGTTCCCCGCCCACCAGGGTGGTCCCCACAACCACACCATCTCGGCCTTGGCCGTGGCGTTGAAGCAGTGCAGCTACCCCGAGTACAAGCAATACCAGCAGGAGGTGGTGGACAACGCCAAGGCTTTCGCCGAGGCGTTGAAGAGCAAGGGTTTCGACTTGGTGTCTGACGGAACCGACACCCACTTGATTCTCGTGGACTTGCGGTCCAAGAACATTGACGGTGCGCGCGTGGAGGCGGTGTTGGAGAGAGCCAACATTGCGGCCAACAAGAACACTGTTCCCGGCGACAAGTCGGCGTTGTTCCCCAGCGGATTGAGAGTGGGAACTCCGGCCATGACCACCCGTGGTTTCGGGCCCGAGGAGTTTGCCAAGGTTGCGGAGTTCTTCCAGAGAGCTGTGGATATTTCCATTGCGTTGAAGGCGCAAGAGCAAGGTGCGGTTGCCAAGGAGTTGATGGCCAGTTTCAAGAAGTTGGCTGATGAGAGCGCGGATGTGAAGGCTTTGGACGATGAGGTCAAGGCGTGGGTGTCGCAATACCCTGTTCCTGGCGACTTGTAGATACATAGGAATATAAATATTTTGAGGATGAGGCGTAGGGGGAAGAGAAGGGTGGATGAGAGGAAGTGTAGATGGAGAAGCAGGGTGGTCAAGAGGTGGTAGGTAGGAGATGGGCAGGAGAAAAGGACAGGAGATGGGCAGGAGAGAAGGCAAATGAGAGATAGGCAGGGGGATGGATAGAAATCCAGAGGAAAGAAAGGGCGTAGGAAGTGCAAGTACGCAACATCGTGTTGATGTGTGTCACATTGGGTAACGCAGCAAGCTTTTACAAGAACAGGCTACTTCGACACGAGAGTTTGGGTGACAATGAACCTCTCGGTTTCCTGGCGCTAGACACCACATTCCTTACACGGCTCTAGAGCTGGTTATGGGTGGATGAAGTGTGGGTGCCATGGTGCTTCGAAAGCTGAGTCCGAAATGAGAGTACATAAGGACAGAAACTACCTTTGAAGAGATAGTGCGTACACCTGAGGCCAACGTAGTAGTAGTAGTAGTAGAGTGTAGTACACCTGAGGCGAACGTAGTAATAGTAGTAGTGTAGTGGTAGTAGTAGTAGTAGTGTAGTGGTAGTAGTAGTAGTGTAGTGGTAGTAGTAGTAGTGTAGTGGTAGTAGTAGTAGTGTAGTGGTAGTAGTAGTAGTAGTAGTAGTAGTGGTAGGAGTAGTAGTGGTAGGAGGAGTAGGAGT